>JARSSU010017533.1:0-54784 GCA_029619165.1 Eurosta solidaginis | reverse complement strand
TATAGATTCTTTGGGTGAAGTGATGTGCTCTACTTTGTTACTTAGAATCTGTGAAATCAGTCACTTCCATGATCAATCAGTTTATCAACAATTGTAGCTAAATCTTAATACGATCTTCAGTTCTATTGAAAAGGGTCTTCTAAAGGATACAGAAAATCAGCCAGAAATACTCTTCTGACAACCTACTAAACAATTATCTGGTAATACTAACCTGAGTGTGCTTCAATGGAAAAAATGTAACTGATAGTTCGCCTTCTTCTTCTTCTTGTAGCGAATAAAAATACTCCCGAATGTTTTAGGGAGTGTTATCGATGTTGTTGGTCCTCTTCCGGATATAGATCGATAACAAGCCGATAAGAAACCAATAGGAATCCGATAATAAAAGAATACATTTCGATATCGGTTGCTACCGATACGAAGGCGCCAAAGCTCTTCTCAAAAATAAGGAACCCTGCAAAAATTGTTGGATTACGTATTCTATTTTCTTCATGTTGGAGTACTCTAACAATACTCCTTGCAATGCGTTTGCGGACCACCATCAGCTGATCATTGCTCGTCTTTTAACGACAGTGATCACGACACGATGACGATCGAACAGAGTTGCCAAAAGTAAAATATTGCATGCAAATAACTGATAATAAAATTTGACTATGGCAACTCTGATAAAATGCAACAGCGCACTGGTTTTATGTATACATACTAAAGTATGTATAGAGAAATATTAGTTTCTTTATTCACGCAAATGCTAAATAACATAAGAATATTCGTAGTATAAAATATAAAAGTTGTATTGCCCCTCGTCATTTACTTTCATTTTAAATTAAATTGACTTCGATAATTCTTTCCGACACAATTCTCTTTAGTACTTTGGCATATGATCCTCTGTGGGTGCTCCATGGAGTACTACAGTGAAAGTACTTTGGAAAGTACTCTCAGGTATGTACTCTATGGAATACTCACAAACAAAGCGAGAGTGGGATCACTACTCCTCTCCTAGGACATCGCAATGTTAATTGGAGCACATTTTTGTATGAATACAGATTAGATTTGGAGCAGTCCTATACTCCCAAAGGAGTATTCCTTACATTATTTATAGAGTACTCGCGTTTTTTGAAGGGAAGTTAATTGTTTCTGATAAAAATGCCTGTGTAAACTTACGAGCTTACGATTTCATAGATGCAAAGATGACAAAATTTCATGTCGTATAATTTCATGAAAAATTTGACAATGAAAAGCACGTTCTAAGTTCAGGTGAAACATTACATTGTACTACAACTGTTATAGTTCTTAGGAAAATATCATGTTAAAATACAAAAGAAGTATAATTAATTTCTCATAATAGCTTACATTTATGGTTTTTGAAGTACAGTCCCTGTAGGGAAAATCTATAGCTCAAACCTGCATTCGGAGCTGGTACTAGTTCGCTCTCTACCTCTTTTCCGTGTTTTCAACTGGCGAATTTAACATGTCCTAGGCGGTAGAAATTATCCCAGCTTACCATTTCTGTAGTTCTGAACTAGACACAAATGCACATTTTAGATCTAGTGTCGTGTTGGTACTATTTCGTAGTTCCGAACCACTCCATAAATACTTGGCACGATTTACCTCCGCGGAGATTTAGCTTCTCTTCCAATTTGCGTCGTGCTCCTATTAATTTTTCCTACAAATTGGCAGGACGTGACATACATGTTTTTCTGCTGACTCCGAACGTGTTTTCACAGAGAAGCATTTCATGGCAAAAATGCCCTCGCAGTGTTTACCAAATCACTTCCGAGGAGCGACCGCGATTAGAAAAATGTGTACCTAACTGAAAAAGCTTTTTTTTAAATGTTTGATGTTACTGTGCACGGCAGTTGAACCCAGGTCCTTCCGTGCATTAAGCCGAGCACGCTACCACCACACTTAGGTATGTTTAGTATGACTCAAGTGTAAGTTGCTTATCATTGTATAAATGTAGTACGTTGTATCTGTCGCTAAATATATGCTATAGAGTTTACGTAAGAGAAATGCTACAAATGTGGGGAAAGAAGCAATACTCAAAGTCGAAGCTGACTAAAGCTTGGATCAGTTTTTTTTCTTGTAGTTAGAATGTTTATTAGACTGGGTTGGTCCCCCATACAAAAAAAAAGTTGTTAATGTCCGCCCCTAAATTTGAAGAATGTGTTGAGAGGGTTTCGGAAAATTTTTTTAAATTTTTTTTGATCCTTCGAAATACAGCCAAAAAGGTTTTTTCGTTATAACTTGGTAATTTTACGTCCGATTTTTAAAATTGATATGTCATTATTTTGGCCTTGAGAAGCTTCACATTTCCGTTTAATGTCCTTTTAAGCTATGAAGTCGTTTTCACATGATTAGGTCAGCTAACAAAATTTTACCCCCCCTAATGTATGTTTTTTTCCTTACCAAACGAAAGTACTTGAAAATTCAAGAAAATGTTGCTTTGAAACCATATTACTAAAATAATAAACAAAGAAATTATAGCACTTTCAATATTTATTGCAACTGTTATTTTACCTGATTCTTATTATACTTAGACCTGAAACTCATGATATTTTTGGAGGAAAAATTGCAGGGTTTGCATTGAAAAGTTAATAAAGATATGCCAAATATCATGAATAGGGGATGTTAAAGTAAATAGTGAGTCAAACCTGTTGTTCCGTATTTATAATAATAACACTATGCGACAAAATCAACTTTTTTCTGGGTATTGGACAAACCCACTTTTTCGTAGAGATTGAGGCTTAAGTAAACAAAGTAGTTAGCCTCCAAAAAATAGATATCGGCTACGAAGTTGAAGTTCGAAATTCTACATTTCGAAATTTTATTTTATTTTGTGTTAACGCGTTCAGCAAATTGAACAAATAAAAATGTGGGCGTGGTCCGCCCTTTTCTGTTATTAGAAGGGCTGGATTCTTTTTTTGAGGTGAAAAGTCAGACTCTGACTTCTGAATACGACTTCTGACTTCTAACTTTCCACCTTTACTTTTTCAATTTGCTGAACGCGTTAACAAAAAAATAAAATTTCGGTTCGAAAAACGGAGATAGTACTTTGTTTATTTAAGCCTCAATCTCTACGAAAAAGTGGGTTTGTCCAATACCCAGAAAAAAAAGTTGATTTTGTCGCATAGTGTTATTATTATAAATACGAAACAACAGGTTTGGCTCACTTATTTACTTTAACTTCCCCTATTCATGATATTTGGCATATCTTTATTAGCTTTTCAATGCAAACCCTGCAATTTTTCCTCCAAAAATATCATGAGTTTCAGGTCTAAGTATAATAAGAATCAGGTAAAATAACAGTTGCAATAAATATTGAAAGTGCTATAACTTCTTTGTTTATTATTTTAGTAATATGGTTTCAAAGCAACATTTTCTTAAATTTTTAAGCACTTTCGTTTGGTAAGGAAAAAAACATACATTAGGGGGGTAAAATTTTGTTAGCTGAGCTAATCATGTGAAAACGACTTCATAGCTTAAAAGGACATTAAACGGAAATGTGAAGCTTCTCAAGGCCAAAATAATGACATATCAATTTTAAAAATCGGACGTAAAATTACCAAGTTATAACGAAAAAACCTTTTTGGCTGTATTTTGAAGGATCAAAAAAATTTAAAAAAAATTTCCGAAACCTCTCAACATAATCTTCAAATTTAGGGGCGGACATTAGCAACTTTTTTTCGACCCAGTCTAATGTTTATCAAGTACATATAAAATACATAGTACATATAAAAACAAAAACTGTCGATTTTTGATCTAGAGAAATCTTTTTGGTACTTTAGGTTTAGTTTTAAATGAGAAAGCGTCACTTTAAAATAAGAATAGTCAATTGTAAATGAGAAACCGTCATATGGAAATGAGAATAGTCACTTTTAAATGAGAAAGCGTCAGTTGGAAATAGTATTTGTAAATTGTAAATTGGATTAAACAATTGTAAATAAGAAAGCGGCAAATGCAAATGCGAAAACGTCATATGAAAATGAGAATAGCCAATCTTAAATGCGAAAGAGTCATTTGTAAACTAGAGAGCGTCAAATGATAATGCGAAGGCGTCATTTTAATTTGGAAATGAGAAAGCGCCAGATGTAAATACGAAATCGTCATATGGGAATAGTCAGGTGTAAATGAGCATAAACTAAATATGCGAAAGCTTCACTGGTAATTGCAATACATTCGTACATTCGTTTAACTATTCCTCGCCAATGTCAGTGTATGGAGTGTCATCAAAATGTGCTCCGACTCTAAGATATTTCAGTCGGAATATGAGCAATTTCCATCAATTTTTATTATCCGTAGAGGATATACCCATTGCCCTATGCATAGCTTGTTTTTATTAAAATTTTTATAACCTCAATTAAAAATTACGTTTCGCATTTTCATTTGATACTTCCTCATTTACAAGTGAGTGTTCTCATTTCTATAAGATGTATTCGCATTTACAATTAACTAATCTCATTTTTTTTTAATCTCATTTTCATATAACGTTTTCGCATTTACAACTGACTATTCGCAATAACAATTGAGGCTTTCGAATTTTCAATTGACGCTTTCTAATTTACAAGTGAGTATTCTCATTTCCATATGATGCTTTCGCTTAAGAATTGACTAATTTCATTTCCATATGATTATTCGCATTTACAATTGACTGTTCTTATTTACAACTGACTATTCTCAGTTACAACTGACGCTTTCGAAATTTTATTTGACACTTTCTTATTATAAGTGACTATTCTCATATCGAAGTGACGCTTTCGCATTTAAACTTGACTATTCTCATTTCACGTTTACATCTGAAGCTTTCTCATTTACAACTGGAAATTGTGTAGTTACTGACACGCATGATTTTAGACTAAGCATAACAATATAGCTGCATAGTATGCAGTGCATACCCATTTAGTTATGCATACAACAACACTACATCACACGTGGGGAGTGAGTTAGTCAGTACTAATGTGCATCGGAACAAAGTTAATAATTATTATAAGAAAATCGTGTTACAGAAAAAAATAATGTAACAACAATTTCCTCTCCTTTACTGCTAATTAAAATCTGAACTCCAGATAAAAAGTAAAATCTGTCGACATACAAACGTTGGAAGGTATTGGCTGTAATTTATCCAAGCTTCCGCTACTTGGCAAGTTTAATTAGAACTAGTTTGCAATATTTTTCTTTTCAATTCATTCTCACTACTCGTAGATTTATATTTTATTTCAGTTAAAACAGACGGATCTTTCTTTGCACTTGTATATACATATGTCCATATGTACATTAAGATGTTCCGTTTGTTCATGGCGAAAAAAAAAGAAATCTGAAGAAAGTTGAAAGTGTGTAACTTATGTTATAAAGAGGAAAATACAACGAACCTGAAGCCTCATTATCTACCGACGAGATTCGTTTAATTAACCGACTACGGTGAAGGTAGAATGGCAATATGCCGGCTTAAAAATAAGGCGAAGAGTTGGAAAAGACGTATCGTCAGCTTCTGTGCAAAATATGAATGAGCGCATCCAAACCGCGAAGATATTGCGGTAGCCTGATGATATTGGCATCATGGATTTAGTAGCGTACCGTACAGCTGCGAATAATAAAAAATCAGAGGCAATTTTAAAAAAATTTCATCAGTTGAATAAATTCAAATTAAATCCAAAAATCAGGTTTATGGTTCTTGGATTAAAAGTTATTCAGTAAAATTGATCGCCATATATGTAATACTTCAATTTTTCTACTACAGGCGGGGTACACTCGCAAAACATTAAATTGCCGATATATTGCTACTCAAATGTTTTTGTTTTCGATAAGGGAATTTACTTATATTTAAATTTTTATTGTCACACTCATACTGCTGAAATTTTATTGTATAGGAGAAAGAAAAAATTACTATCGGCTTAGCAAAAATTACTATCAAAAGCGAAATTATGGTTGAGTTGTCGAATTGTTATCGCCGAGACGTTGGCCTTTGTTTTGCTTTTTATCAGATGGCTTTCGATCGTAGATAGATGTGTCATCGATTTTGCATTGTATCGTTATCTGTTTCATAACAAATCGATAACACGTCGTTAGAAAGTTGGTAACCCACCGATAACTAGTCGTAGTAAATAGCTTCTTGAAAACAAACCCATATGTTTCCGTAATATATCGAAAACTTGTTTAATCACAAATCGATTACGGTTTGATAAATAATTGATAAACTCTTCTAAAATAAATCTATTACTTTTCGATAACATATCGACGACTTATCGATAGAAAATTCATAACTTTTTGGTGATATACCGATTACTATCTATAAGTATTCGATATCGAATCGACAACTTTTCAATAACAAACTGACAACTCGTTGATAAACTACAGAAAATCTATTTACTATCGAACTAGTACTTACTTGGTAATTTAGGTTTAATTCTGAAACGGAACTTGGTATTACTAGATAATGACTTTCCTACAATGAAACGGAAAAGTCGTCGATAATACATCGTTAAAATTTCGATAACATCATTAACACTTCGATAATAAATCGCTAACAATTCCCAAAATCTTGAGGGGTGTGTATTTGTTTAATTAATCGGAGATTGCCCTTATTGCTTTTAAATACCTGAAACAATTTATTTGAAGCAATTTTTAATTTATAATTTATTTTAATATTTTGGTAAAATTTTAAACAACGTGACATCAGGACGGACAAGGCGACAGCTGTTTCGATTACACATTGAAAATCTCTTCAAAGCCTTTTCTCCCGGGAGTGGGATTTGAACCCACACTCCTAATGATTGAAGTGTTACAAACACGGTGTCTTTATCGCAACACCAACAACAACAACGTCGAGCGGTTTCCGTTCGGGCTTCGGTTTTAAGTTCTAAATCCTCCCTCTCCTCTCCTCTCCTCTCCTCTCCTCTCCTCTCCTTTCACCTCCTCTCCTATCTCTCCTCTCCACTTCTCCATCTCCTCTCCACTCCTCTCCTCTCCTTAGGACTCTCCCAATTCGTGAGGGAAGATGTTTATAAATCAAAAAAAAATTCGGAAACGATTTTGACACAATGCATTTAAGTTTTTTTCTTAAATAATCGAGAATAAAATGATACCTTGATTGAGTGCGAAAATATATTTTGGCGGGTTCGAATCGAGCTCAAGGCCTAACAATAATTTTTTATCATTATTATTTTTATGATAAATTTTTTCTTAATTAAAAATTTTTTAATTAGAATAGAAGAAAGAAAAAATTTTAGACAACTGCCAAAGCTCGTTGTATAGATCCATTTCGGGAACTGCTAAATTCCTTCATCGTCAACGTTTAGGCGTCGCTGCTATAACCATCAGCCATTACAAGCGTTTATTTTGTTTGTCTTCATTAATCCTACTTCTATTCTGGTTCGTGCCAATTGATATTCACAACACTGCGACATCTGTTGCAGAATGGATGTGAAAATTGGACTTGTTTGATGGCAATGCTGCCATAGTGTCATATTTTATTGACACTTTTTTCCCCGTGCTCTGGGATGTATTAACAATTTTTGTTGTTATATCGGCCTACTGATTTGTAAGATCGCGGGTTCGAATCGAGCTCAAGGCCTAACAATAATTTTTTATCATTATTATTGTTATGATAAAATTTTTCTTAATTGAAAAAATTTTTAAATTAGAATAGAAGAAAGAAAAAATTTTAGACAAATCGATGGCGCGATATCGGTTAATAAATCGACCCAGTCATAATATTACATATATACCTGCGTAGAAATATTCATTAGTATTTACAGATGTATTACTTTCGTATATTTGTTTGTATGGATATCAGTATGTTATTTATGTGGGTAATTTCTACATCACCCCAGTCGTTATGCATGCGTTCTGAGGCGGTCAATGTTTGTTGCGTCCATAGAATTTTCATTACCATGGTAATATGTAGACAAATTGCAAATAAATAACAACAACATTTCACCAATGCTAGAGCTAAACGTCATTATCGCATCGGTTTCTTTATTTTCGCAAGTGAAAATCAAAGATTTTCCGCAACAACAATCACTATTTGAGTTCAAATGTTCGCCGTCAATCCATAGTCCACCATAAGTACATTTGTGTCGAGACACGTAGCGCGGCGCAATTGTATCTGGTTTTTTAGCATTTCAATTACTTCTCCTCTGAAAACAAGTTTCGTTTTCTTCAACATTGAAAAGTGCCGTAATGTAGTCAAAGGCAATCAGCCGGCTCGTAATGCAACGCGCCAAACGCTTAAGTATAATTTACACCGGAGCTTCTACGTCGCGTACGCTATCGGTGTGTCGTGAGAACTTTATATTATCTACCTATCGTTTCCTTACAATTCTATTCTTAATTCATATACATGTGCACATTTTTCATGTAAATACGTACTTACTAGGGTCGATCCAACAGAAATGATCATCTGTTATATTTAGTGCACATAAAATGACAAGATATTAGCCTCTAACTGCTTAGAAATTCATTAGTTCAGAAAAATCACTTAAATAATTCATGATGCCTGAGAGCTACGAGCTTCGAGGAGGAATTTAGTCATAACTGTCATCGATTAGTGAGCACGTCAGGTGATTCTTCACTTATAAATTACACAGTTGCACAGAAGGTTAAGCTGGGAAGAACATTCAGAGAAGACAAACATCGTGAGGATGCCTATCAGCGATACTCAATCGAAGTGTAACTATCACGCATGTAGCTGAGATCATATGGATTTCATATGGCAGTATTCAGAGGTTCACAAATTAATGGCATATGAGGAAGGTTTCCTCTAGAAATTACCGACAGTCATAACTTGTGGACCTCCTCTTATATAGTTTTACTATAATTAGGGTAGCCTCTAAACGAGATCGGCCTTAACCTTTTCGGAGGCATATCGCCCCAAAATATTACTGTTATTATATGAATTATCTGCTTAACCTTATAATATTTGGAATAAGATCAAGTATGTGTAAAAGGCGTTTGTCGTTAAGACGTTTTCGCACTGGCAGCCAACATGCTGCTATGCCAATATGACAGGACAGGTGATATAAAGCCCATCTTGTTGGGCAGGTGAAGTATCGCCAGAGAAGATGAATGCGCTACAAGCATTGAGAATCCGAACACTGAGGAAGAAAAAACGAGGATATGAACTGGACAGAGGCACCCGAAATAGCACAATCGACTAGTTGAGTGACCGCTTGGATTGGGTCGGTGAGGCCGTAACTGGTCGAAGGTAGTACACTTACAAGAGCTTTGCTGCGAGAAACCCTAACTACTGCATCCTTATAAGGTGGAGGAGACCGGCAGAAGGGACGCTCTCCCGGGAACGTAAGCAAGCGGTCAGCATGAAGGTATAGAGCTGTAAAAAGAGAGACCCTAATATCAAGAAGGCAATTTCATCATCTCCGTTTAACTCACTTTAGTCGACTGATCACTTTATTTGAAGTATCGTACGGTGATCGCCGGTTGGAGTATGCAAGTGAAAAGTTATTCACAAATACTTTTACAAATTTCGAAGGTGATTCCAGTAAATAAGTTGATTCTAATTCACCCAGCCTAGGGGACATTTCATGTATATGTATGTATTTATCTACCTGCATTTTTACATTTGCCTTTACAAAAGTACTCATATTACGTTTAGGTGTTCGCCTGTTCTCTAAGCGCCACATTTTGAATTGATGTGTATGTTATAAAATTTCATTTCACTTAGGACCCGTTTTCTCATTTGAACCTTAAATTTTATTTGCTCTTCAAACACATATCGGAGAGATGAACATTAGGTTAAGTTGAACCGCTGCTCCGTGAGGCCCTTATATAGACTCGAACGCACTTCCTGCTATCACTTGACCCTTATTTAAAAGCATGTGACACCAGAATGTCGTATGACGTGCAAATGATCTCAACCTTGACAGTCTATGCTCTCAGAATAAGATTATAGTGGGAAAGATTATTTAATTAAATTTATCTTAAAAGTGATTTCTCCAACTGAGTTTCAAATTCGAAAAATCCCAACATTTTTGAAATGTAACTTTCAAAACTTTCGGGACTTAAAAAGGCACGGGATTGTCATTTCTAAAATGTACATAAAATGTACAAACAGTTCTATAGAATCTAATATTCAGATTGTATCATATTAAGTATACATATACTAAACGTTGATTATCTATGAAAAGTGTAAAGTGAAACTTTCTAACAATTTTTGTTGTTATATCGGCTTACTGATTTGTAAGATCGCGGGTTTGAATCGAGTTCAAGGCCTAACAATAATTATGTTATCATTATTATTGTTATGATAATTTTTTTCTTAATTGAAAAAATTATTAATTTAGAATAGAAGAAAGAAAAAATTTAGACAACTGCCAAAGCTCGTTGTATAGATCCATTTCGGGTACTGCTAAATTCCTTCATCGGCAACGTTGCTGATGGAATTTAGCAGTTCCCGAAATGGATCTATACAACGAGCTTTGGCAGTTGTCTAAATTTTTTCTTTCTTCTATTCTACTTTAATAATTTTTTCAATTAAGAAAAAATTATCATAACAATAGTAATTATAAAATAATTATTGTTAGGCCTTGAGCTCGATTCAAACCCTCGGTGAAAATTTCTAAGGAAAAAGAAAAATTATTAGACAATATTTTTTACACGGCTCTTTGTACTTGCATGTAATTACAATC
The DNA here is from genome assembly GCA_029619165.1 of Eurosta solidaginis. NCBI lineage: Eukaryota > Metazoa > Arthropoda > Insecta > Diptera > Tephritidae > Eurosta > Eurosta solidaginis. Next base: position 44,147 of record JARSSU010017533.1, on the reverse strand, counting down.
TTAGATTATTACATATACCCTGTTTGCAAATCTTGACTGAAAGTGAAGGGGGCAAAAAGTGTTTTTTTAAAGCCAACTTTAACCTGTAAAAGAGGCACATACATAAACTGTTATCCAAAAGTTATAAGTGGAAATGAGAGTAAACATCACAAATATTGAGAGAGCGCGCTCTCTTTGCGGAGGTGTTTATATTTTGCCCGACTTTCCACAAAACATGTCGAGGAATTTTAACCAAAATATAAGAACAAAAGTTGAAGTTAAAGACACTACAAAGTCAGATGGAGGAGAGAGCGGAAGACAGAAGCGGATAAAAAATAATTGATTTTCTTTACTGAGGGATTGCTTGACCTCACTGCGATGACGTGTAAAAACTTTTTTATATAAATATTCTGATTGCCAGAGTATAAAGATATCCTTGGCAACTGATAGGCTGGTCTCTTCGCCCGGGCATGCACGTTTGATTGTGTTTGTCAGTGATGACCCTGGGATTCCGCTGGCCATTACTCTCTGCTTCTAGACGGATGAACTCCCAGTTAGCTTGGGAAACGCTAGGACAACACCCCCGCTCCCCCTCACCGTCTATCTGGCCGTTGTTAACTTAAAGCGGTTCACAATATCCCATATACCGTGGTGATTTGAGTATTTATAGGGTACTGCCCACAATGGGAGTCCACGAGGTACGCCTTAATATAACTGACATCCCCAGCTGTGTTACCTGTTGAAGAACAGCGCGGTGGAATCATCTAGTCACTTTATACTCAGCTGTGCAGCGTTTGCAAATACGAGGTGAAAATATCTTTGTCGGGACGTATTCGACTCGCCGGAGAAAATTTCCAAGGTGTACTTGTTGTTGTTGCAGTATCGATGTAGCAAGGTCAATGTGTGCCTTATTCGTAGATTTGCCGTTGCCACGCAGCAACTCCCTAAATTACTGGAAGCTTTTTCACCGCTGGAGTACGGACCAACATTAGAGTGTGCAAGTGAGCTGTTCCTCTGGACAGCAGCTACCCAACCTAACCCAAAATAAACTAGATCCGTGGTTGCCAAAATGCCGACATTGTTTTCACTGTTATTGCTGGTCCCCACTTCTTCAAAGTTACGAGTTTATATCCGTCTACAGTGATGTCGCGTAAGTGCGCTGATTTTTCCTTTCATGACAGGCAGCACTTCGCCGTACCCACGTTTATCGCAAGATCCGCTTACCTTTCTTTATGCAACCCGAGGAGGCACAGCGTATAGCGCATTTGCTAATGCCAATGACTTAAGCTTGTAGCGTTCATTGTTTAGATACGCATGCTTTTTATCTCCTACAGCATCAATAAATTGCACGATAGTGAATTGCGGTACTAATTTCGAATGACTTGTAGTCTATCTTTTACAATCCTTACATATCTGATGGTCTTGTTCATTTTTAAAAATTCTATTGAGCTACTCGGGGAACTTAAATTCAGACATAGCAGTGTTTAAACAGCTCCTTTTCATGCTGTAAAAATGTCTTGAAAATAAGAAAACAAATAACAAAACGATTATGAGTTTTGATAACCTTGTCATGAGTCTTCTCCAGGATTTGGCATATAGTGATGATCTGGTCTATTGTAGATTATCAAAGAACTGAGTATGCGTCCTATCGCTAACTGAATTAGAAATCAGGGAAACGGAGATTCCTTCATTAACTTGGGGAAGTCTAGACCTCATTCGTTGTCCTCAATTGGCGTGAAATATCGCAAAACAGGAATAACTGACGTCACTTGTTACGCAGCTACTAAAAGTTCCTAGGCGATAAGTCAACTAATTTATGATGATATGAGTTCACCTTACTTGATAAGGTAGGGAACACTTTAATTCCTTTCTAGCGGCATGTGCCCGTCCGACCTAATTTTGCAAAGGAAATGATGTACGCTCTCTGCGTTTAAGGAGCCCGATGGGATGTCATAGAAATGTGGCTGAACATATACTCCGTCGAGGGGACTTAGGGTACCAAGATCTTCATCTACCGTGCGGTCTAGCAATAAATAAACGTAATACCTTCCATCTGACATTGAGCTATATTAGAAAATAGTGAATAAATAAATGTATTTCCCCCCTCTGACATTGAGTTATACATATTACAAATAAAATAATTAAAAAAAAATTTAAGTTAAATGGTTTTATTGAAAACAATACTTACATGAAGTAATAATAATACTAAAAGCTAGAAAATAATTAGTAGGTCCTAGGGACTAGTCATCACACTCCTCATCAATCTAGGGCGTTGATCAGACATTAAATAAAAGCGTTGGGCGCGTGAAATTTCTAAAAATGTGAGGCGTAGCATAACCTGGGTAAGCTTCAGTTGGTCTTACTTATGACTATCAATAGAAATTTGACGCGCCCAACGCTTTTATTTAATTGTCTGATCAACGCCCTAGATTGATGAGGAGTGTGATGACTAGTCCCTAGGACCTACCTAATTATTTTCTAGCTTTTAGTATTATTATTACTTCATGTAAGTATTATTTTCAATAAAACCGTTAACTTAAACAATTTTTTTTAATTATTTTATTTTTAAGTTTTTAGTCTTTATTTAATTGCCTATTATTTCTCACTCTATTTAATTCATTTAGTGACTCATTATTACACGGACTCTTATCTGACAATTTGTTACAATTTAAGTCCTCAATACATAATCCTTCCAAAGACTTTACTCGACTCTGCGCCATGTATGCTTGTCCCTCCTCCAACTCCAAAATATTTTGATGTCACTTCTACCGGATTGTATGTAATATTTGTTCCAAATATGAGCCAAAGCGGACATCATAGGTCGCTTTCTATTCATGTGTGTATTATGTGTTCCAAATATGGAAAAAATCGGACCACAAATGCGATTTTTTTGAATATATCGATCCTTGCGCCACCTAGCGGCGATTTTTTCATAGGTCTCTTTCTATTCTTGTATGTATTATGTGTTCCAAATATGAACCAAATCGTACCACAAATAATATATTTTTAATATCTCGATCCATGCGCCACCATCGAGTTTTATCTTTATTGCATTGTCATCGGGTTCTGAACTATATTCCAAGTTTCAAGCTTGTAGTTTATCGGGAAGTTACTTAAATTTCACATTGTATTCTTAGCCTCAAAAAGCGAAAGTGCCCAACTGTTACCTTTCAAATTTCGCGTGCTCCAGCATTTCGTTTAAAGCTTCCCCTACTTTTTTGAAATTTACTATCCAGAATGTACACAAACTTATATACATATGTACCTAATTAAATAAGTTCACATATCACCAGGAATAACTACAAATCACACAAGTTAAACCCTGCCCAGCCCATCTCAGTTTCATTTATTGTAGCGGAAGTACTTAATTTGAAAGTGTTTAGATTTGTATACAAAACGTTGTTGAAATAAACATACAAACATAGAATATTCTAAATGAATGAATGAATTGATGGTTGAATGTGGCATAAACATCATCATGCTGTTGCCCCACGCGAGCGCTGACATTAAGTACCCATAGAAACTTTTTTATTGGTAGTAACTTAGCTTGCAGGCATGTATGTGAATATTAAAGGCATATTTGTTTATTTTTTTTTATGTATTTGCTTTCAAACAGAAATCAGCATGTGCGCAGTTAGATGATATAAGTAGCAGTAACGTAATTATTATGCAAGTCACACATTAACACATTCCGTTTGTGCTTTGCAAACATTGCATATTTTTTCATATTTACTGAATCTAACAAAAGGTGAGGTTTTTATATCCCTCCCTCTTCTATTTTTTGAAGTTGGTACGCTACTTAAGCAAAATAGATTTTAGAGTTAATGAAGAATAGATCTTCACAGAGTTCTTCATTAATTGTACAAGTTTTAGCAGATTTAGGCGATGTTCGATGTGAGTATGAGATGTTGTGATGTAACTGAGGAATAAGGCATCGCCATGCCGCGTTGCATAGGTCTTTCGCAAACTCGCCCGTCCTGACATTTAAGTTTTGGGTTCCTAGCACCTCAATTTGAGCATATTTATTGATTCTCGTGAGCTTCGGCATCCATTGTCAAGTAAATTGAAGAAAGAAAGCTGTTCAGCTATGTCCACCCATTCGTCCGTACAAACCATAACTTTAACACATTTTAATGAAGGTGTCCGCTCCGTTTCCGGACAAAATCGCGTTTTTTCGGTACTCTTCGGACAACTTTAGGTTTTATTTTGGAACCAGATCGTATATTTTTGGGACTATTTTGGCATTATCTTATAGATATTTTTTGGATTTTTCTAGATATGATTTCGGGGATATTACTCCAATATTTCAGATGTTGTAAAATTATTTTTGCGATCTCAGTTTGAAAGAGTTGCCGATTTTTTAAATGTTGGTTGGTTCGTTGCTATGCTGCCCACATATTAGAGAACCAAGGCCAAGTAGCTCACGGGCGCCATTTTAATGCACTTTCTTCTGGAACCTATTGCATATGTTTAAGTAGGGCTATTCGGAACCTTCTGATGTCTTTTACGGAGCACTTAACAGCAAGTGATCTGTAGTTTTTCCATAGTTTTAAACTTAGGGTGTTCAGCAAGTCCTCTGTTTTCCTACTATCGTAAGTTGGCGAAATTTTCTTTTGTTATCTAGCTGGTGTCCGAGGAATATCTGCTGGAGATCCCATTCTGCTACCTGATTAAAAGCATACTACGCGACCTCTCGCCGAGTCCTCTTTACACAGAACTTTCGCTTGGCTGATACTAGGAAAGTTGGGAAGATGGACTGACAGCGACATCTTTGGTTACCCACAGAAATCGGCAGCTCCCACACCGCAGTCCACTTTAGACCCGTCGCTGTAAAGTTAAATTTCGTCATTCTTACGTAATTCTTATTGTCCATCTTTCAGTCCCCTCTTGAATACCGGCCAAAACTTAGAGAAGGGTTCAATTTTCTGAAGTATGTATATCAGAGTTTTTCGATGACGGAGTATGGTTTTACATTGGAGTCCTTTGAGACATCGCCAACTACGTGGTTGATATTAAATTCTAAATCTAACAATCTAGGCCAAGTACTTATTTAACCAAGAATTTTCTCCCTTCCATAAATCAGACACCATAACTGCCGTCCTTTTGCTTCGGGCATATATGGCGCTTTTCACGCCAAGAGTTCTCTCTCGAAAAACTTGATATCTCCAAAATCAACCAAGTTGATAAAAGTTAAGATAATTCTGGTGGCATTTTTTGCGAAAATTTTTAAACAGAATATCTAAAAATGCAACTTTTTCAAATTTTTGCATTACAGATTTTTTTTAGTGCATCTCTAAACAAAACCCAGATATAAACAAGTAAGGAAGTCTAAGTTCGGGTGAAACCGAACACTTGAAATGCTGTTGCTGTTTGTTTTGTATGCTTAATAGTGTTACAAGGCTGCGGAATAATACATATACATATGGTTCTATTCTCAACTAATTTTTCTTCGAGTTATGGCTTCCCGAAACATAGAAAATTGCTTAGTCATAAAAGGCGCGGTACCACGCCCATTTTTTAAAAATTGAAGTTTTTCCTATTTATTGTTATAAATCCACTTGGAAAATGAAATACCATTGATATAAAGCTCTTTTTGCAAAGACATAAGTAGCTTATTTTATTCGTCCGTGACCCTTTTAAAAATCTTCTATATATAAAAGTGGGTGTGGCCCTTAACCGGTTTCATAAATTTTTCTTCAAAGCATTCCTTATAGTAAAGGCAACCCTCTGCCGAATTTTGTTACAATAGGTTTAACGTTTTTTGATTTATGATTAACATTATTTGTAAAAATTTTATCACAAGTGGGCGGTGCCACGCCCATTTAAAAAAAATTTCAAATTTTTATCAAGAGCCTTAATATCAGTCCACAGGTCAAATTTCAACATTCTAGGTGTATTATTTACTAAATAATCAAGTTTTTTGTGTTTTCCAAAATGTTATATATATAAAAAGTGGGCGTGGTTTTCATCAGATTTCGCTCATTTTCAATACCAATCTATTCAGGGTCTAGATAAGCTCGTTTACCAATTTGGTAAAGATATCTCAATATTTACTCAATCAATTTTTTTTTCGATACTGATGATTTTGATATATTGAAGTCTATATCTATCTCGATTCCTTCATACCTGTACAACCAACCGTTATCCAATCAAAGTTATAATGCCCTGTGTACAAGTACAGCTGGGTATAAAAATATATAGGTCATCACTTTGTAGGGAATGTAAATTTTTTTTTGCGTTCTTTCGCTTTGAAGCTTCTGGGTTCCGACGCGCTACAATTTCAAAGCCCACAAAAATTTACGATTTCCCGAAAAGTGACCTGTGCAGTATTGCCCACGTATTCCCTTATAAAAATGTACAGATCACTGCGTGGTAAAACGAAAATATGTATGGTTTTTTTTTAAACTGTAGTACGATGGATCGCAAAAGCTTCAAAGAAAAAGTGCGAAAAACGAATGTAAAAATTGATAAAATTTTTTTGTTAATTTTTTTTCATATGTTTGAAACTGCTATAAGAATCATCTTAGCTCTTTTTCTGCTATGAAATTTGATGGTTTAAATATTTATTGAAAAAAGCGCAAGGAAGCAAATTTACTTTCTACACCTGTATAATTGCAATCCGTTTCTTCTTCTTCTTTTTCACAGGTTATGTACCCTACAATGACAACATTTTCACCAACTTTAGTGATTTTGGTAATATCAAGTTTTTCGAGTGAAAACACTTGACGGGAAAAGCCCCAGATGTGCAAATAACTCTCGCTACAACTGGGTATAGAAAAGAGAGCTAAAATATTTATACTTAAATGGGTAAATGTTCTTCATATTTATTTTTCAATAAGCATGTTCTTATTGCAAAACTTACACATGCTGTCGAAAACTGGTCTTCCATGACCCACTGACAGCTGCATCGGCCCAACTCTGCATGCACTTGTACTCATAATGTTGTTAGCAACTCGAGCAAGGCGGGCATAAAATGCATATACAATTTTAAAACCAGTCCGCGAATGTAGGTTATTAAAAACCTTTGCCAACATACACCTTTTTATGGCAGCAAGACTACGGTTTTTTGGAAAGCACAAAATAAAATAGGAAAGTGTTAGAGTTCCCAAGTTTCGTTTTAATAAAGGTACATTAATCCGTCTTCCTTTAAAGAGAGTAATGTTGACCTGAAAAGCTCTCGTGCGGTCAAAGGTAAACCTTCGGTTGATTCTAAGGAGCGTCTGAATTCTGTAATGAATTTGAGGTATGAAAGTCAGGAGTTTCCAGTACTGCTTGTCTTCCTGAGGAAATGTAAATCAAATAGTTGTCCTTCCTTAAAGTGGAAGTGGTGATCAGGAAATAACTGTTATCAATTAAATACAAATAATTACCTGTTAGGGGCGTACTTGAATTTCTTTGGGAAAATTTTCAAGTAGCAATTTCTTTTACAAGACTAAAATCCCATAACGCTTTCCATTATAAAAATGAAACTAAATTTAAAAGCCGTCATGAGCAAATTCATTTAATTTATGTAATTTCTAGCAACTAGTAGACCAACTCCAAGTACGACGAATATGCAGCGAATGTGATATGTGACATTGAAGTTGCTGCAAAAATCGACTGAAGTTGACAATGAACGACGCTTACCTTGACAATGGACACAATCAAGATATTTGAACGCATTTAAAAAAATTAAAAACGTATTTTAAAGTGTTTTATAATAAGCTGCTTACAACTGATAAATTTCATATGAGTCACTTAAATACTTGTATTTGGTCTAGCGCTGTAGCTTGATGCGGTTAATAAGTTTGTCTGCGGCAGTGGCTAGCCATCGGCCAATTATTCAGGTATCTGGTTGTGCTACCGCATGCCTCAACGCGTGTGCACCATATCAAGTGCCTACCGCAATCATGTTTATATATATGTATGCATGTATACGTAAGATTGGCGTATACAAAGGGGGTGGCAGGGCGCATGCCCTCCTAGCCAGCCTAAAATCTCAAACTTAGTCAGCTGTGCGCTTCTATCGTACAGTCATTTATAAGTAAATAAATACAAGGGGCGATAACCTCCGAAGTGACTTTAGGACGAACTTCTTTCCAATTTGCGTCGTGCTCCTTTAAATTTTTTCCTAAAAATTGGCGAGACGCGACCTACATGTTTTGCGCCGATTACTAACGGCATAGCAAGGCAGGTGAGTTTTTACTGGGAAGCTTTTACATGCCTAAATATACTCGAAGTGTTTGCCAAATCACAGCCAAGGGGCAACACCGCTTAGAATAAATTTTTTTCTTTCTAAATTTTTGATGTTGCTTTGCCCGGAGCTTGAACCCAGGATCTTCGGTGTGGTAGGCGGTGCACGCTATCACCACACTACGGCGACCGGTACAGTTCATTTGGTTTCAGATTTTTGATTCCGAAGTACCTCTTCAGGATTTTTACTCCATATCTTGAGGGAATTAAGAGTCACGCCACATAGATGGGAGAGTATCTGCTTTGTCAGAGCGATGCATTCGCAGAAGCGACAGTTATGGGTATCGGATATATTTAGCTTATATATGTATGTGTGGATCGTAGACTAAAGTGTTACATTTAGTGTCCAGTGACAGTTCGTAGGTCCTCTCTGCTTAGATTAATAAGATTGTCTAATACTCTCGTTGCTGGGAAACTTTCAATTAGTTGTGTAATACTTCAAGGCACGCGAGACAGCTCAGCTGTCTTAAATAATGAGGAAACTTTTCGAGGCTAAGCCTCTCCGTAGACATTCCCTACCGCAAACTTCTATTGCTTGGATTTTTGCCTGAAAAATAGTGGAGCATCTGATTTGTACCGACTTCTTGATATTCCGCCCATAGATACAAGCTCCGGGTTTCCCATCATCAAATTTCGGTCCACTCGTGAACCAGACCTCTGAGTAAGGCTCAATATATGGATTCCCAAAGATTTCTGTCCAGCTTAAAGTTCCGTAAGATTCTGAGCGTAGTCGCAATATGGGATTTCATATGACTTTTCTTATGACCTTCATATGCTCAATCACGTTTCCGATCTTTAGCTCAGAATTATTTTGAAGTCAAGTGTTGCCTCTTTCTCTATAAAAACAGGGAATCGAGATATTTCCACTATGTTGTTATTAACAGAACTCCTAATTTTATCAAGAAAGGTGGCTTATTCTTCAAATTATGGCTCGCGAACTGCTAGGAATTGTTTGGTGAAAAAGTCGGTGCCACGCTTAATTCCAAAAATGTTTGATTTTTCCCATTTATTGGTATAGTAAAGATATTGCGACCACCGTGGTGTGATGGTACCATGCTCCGCCTACCACACCGTATGCCCTGGGTTCACACCCCGGGCAAAGCAACATCAAATTTTAGAAATAAGGTTTTTCAATTAGAAGAAAATTTTTCTAAGCGGGGTCGCCCCTCGGCAGTGTTTGGCAAGCGCTCCGGGTGTATTTCTGCTATGAAAAGCTCTCAGTGAAAACTCATCTGCCTTGCAGATGCCGTTCGGAGTCGGTATAAAACATGTAGGTCCCGTCCGGCCAATTTGTAGGGAAAAGCAAGAGGAGCACGACGCATATTGGAAGAGAAGCTCGGCGAACAATATTTACGAATCTTTCAAAAAATCGTTTAATTAAAAATGTTGGTGTTCGAACCGATTTCGTCTGCTCTTTGTATGCTACTATAATTCGTCTCATCAGTCTGGCTTGCAGCGTTTGAGGTGGTTTTTCAATACTAAGACTTCACGCTTGGCTCTGCTTTACATATCTAGGGGGGTGAACCTTGTATTTGCTTGTTATTCACTATTTCACTATTTTGTCCCCCCGCTTTCACCTTGTAAGAGCAGGCTTGTCCTCTTTAGCCGATCGCTGCCTCTTCTTTCCGCTCGCGGCTAGTAAAGTCTATGTCAGAAAACAGCCTTCGGAGCTCGCTCTAGCGGTCGGTTGGATTGACTACTGCACCCAGCCACTGAACAGATATTGAATATTCACTTTTTGTCTTTTCCGTTTACGTTTCGCCTTTTCCCAAAAATTATCGTACGATTTTCTTAATTTAAAAAGCGTTAGGAGATGAGCTCCAAGGAACTCTCATACCAATTATATTTATAATTTTACTCAAGTTATTGAGCTCACCGACTTAACGAATAATAAGCTTCAATTATCAATACCTTTACTTTTCCAAAAAAATGGTAGGAGTTACAGTTTCAGCCTCTGCCGTGATGAATTTTTGTTAGAAACTTTTTATGGCAGAAATAATTTGATTTTTATCAATCTTCCCCTCTTCCATACGCCCTTGTTGATGTACAACAAAAAAATGCTTTCACATGCGAAATGGGCACACTTAAGTGATTAAATTCAGTTATATGGCGCCAGCCGTACCATAATGGTGCCATACCGCAGGTTTCAGGTTCATGTAACAGGGCTAATATCAAGATATATTAAGAAAATCTTTCCAACAGGCCCTCCGGATGTATTTCAGTTATGAAAAGTTTCCCAGATACCTTTCGGAGTTCGCATAAAACATGTAGATTCTCAAATTTATAAGAAAATTTTAAAAGTACCGCAGCATAAATTGGAAGAGAAGCTCGGACTGGATATCCTCCTAGGTATAACGCGAAAAATTTTGGGGCATATTCAACGAACACTATTTTTATTGATACGTTGCAAACTTGTTTCCGTCATTTGAGTGATGAAATTTTGTTCTCTGAACGACAAGTTTAGCCAACTGCCAAATTAAATACTTGTCCTCAAATTTTAAGGAAAAGGCCTTCTTAAATTATTTTCCACACTTCAAAGCATGATACAAAAAAATGGAGGTAGTTCCATTTAGTGTGACCGACCTTAGCCACTTGACTTTTGCGCAGAGCTGTAAAACTATGCAATTATTTGAAATTTTAAGTCATTGATTTAAGAATGCTTGCTCTTCATTCATTCATTCCTTGTTAAGGAATGTGGCTTATAAAGTTAACCCATTCTTCATTCAGTAGTGGAAAAAAGAATGCACTCCTGAACTCATTCGAAGAAAGAATGAAATAATTGAATGAAACACAAACATTTTTCAACACAGCATAAGCATTCAAATGAATGCAGCCTTTGCTGAGTGTGCACACACTTTTCTAGTACCAATCAGTTACGAAAAATGTCGTACATGCACAAAACCCGCTCAAATATCACATCGTTGCATTTAATTAAAGCCACTTCAAAATAGCTACACAAAATTTAATTATTGTCCGTAATTGCCAGTTTGCTCGATATTTAAATGGTAATAAAGCACAAAGAAGTTAACTGGAAAAGTATTCTTATTGCAATTCTCCTAAAAATTTAATAATAAAAAAGCAAATGACAAAGATTTCAACATCCCTGTTCCGAAATTGTCATCGTTCTAAATAAGTGTTGCCAATGTTCCATATAAAAGGCTTGCATGAAAAGTACTAGTCTACATTTCAACGTCCTCAATTGTTGATTAAACAATTGAAAGTTATATATTACAAAAGCTCTTAAGTTCATTTATATATTCTTCCTAGCGGTTTATGGTCAAATACTGTATCTATACTGATTTGTGAGTTTGCAAATTGCTATAGCAATATACTATTTTCTCTATTTTCAAAGAAAAATATTCTTCTAAACACAATAGTTTTGTAATTACAGTCATTTAAAGTAGGCTCTATAGGTAGGTAGGTAGGTTGAACTGGCCGGTCCATGAGGACCTCACATAGACTGATTGAGTCCGTAGTGTTACCAGAAGTTTGTTTTAACGACCAAACTGAAAAACCCTATCAAAAACCAGGACCTATGTTATAAAATAACTCCGTCCTCTTGGCAAATACTAGAAGCTTCCTAGGACTTAAGCCACTTGCTGCTTCTAGATCTGACAGCTGTATCACTCCTAATAGCTGGAGTCTTAGCCTGGCAAGTGCAGGGCACGAGCACAGAACGTGCTCGATCGTTTCCTCCTCCAACCCGCACTTCCTACACCTGCTATCACTGACCAAGCCTAATTTAAAGGCATGTGACGCCAGAAGGCAGTGTCCAGTCAGAATACCCGTCATGAGTCTACAGTCCTCTCTTTTTAATGATAGAAGCAACTGTGTTAGTCTAAGGTTGTAAGACCTACACATAATCTTCGACACTTTACAGCCCCGCGCTTGAACCCACGCCTTTTCTGCTTGGTCGATCATGTGCACCTCTCGCATCCGCTTAATATCGCCCAATCTAATTGGGACGTCTACGGAGCAAGCTTCAAGGGATGCGCCCTTTTTAGCTAATTCGTCCGCTTTTTCATTCCCATCTATTCCCATATGCCCTGGGACCCAATATAGATGTATGCTTCTCCCTGTCCCGATTCTCTCCAGAGACTGCTTACACTCTAACACGCATTTAGATGATGTGCTATGCAAGATTATTGCCTTAATTGCTGCTTGACTGTCAATATAAAAGTTAACACGGTTGCAGCTTAAGCTATTCTCTTCCAGGGTTTCTACTGCTTTGGTTACGGCTAATATTTCCGCTTGAAAACGCTACAGTAATCCGGCAGCATGTAGGATCTGCTTAATTCCAGATCAGCGCAGTATACCGCAGACCCTACTCCTTCCACTATTTTGGAACCATCGGTGTACACATGTATCGCCTCGTCCGCCATTTGCGCACCCTTGCGCCAACCGTCCACCTCTATTGTGGCCTTAAGATCTCCCTCAAAGTGCAGGTAGGGAATCATGTAGTCTGTTCGTCTTGTGACTGAGGACGCTATACTACTATGGCCATATGGTCGGCGCTCAAGCTGCCCCGAAGCATCGAGCCTGGTTGCGGTCGTTAACGCTTTGTTCTTTGCTACCAGGTCTACAGGTGGAATGTGCAGAATGGCATACAGTGCAGCCGTCGGGGTTGTTTTCAGGGCTCCCGTAATGCAAAGCATCGATAGTCTGCATACCCCCTCTAATTTTTTGAGGTATGTTGTTTTTTGTGTGGCTTTCCACCAAACAAGAACTCCATAGTATAGAATAGGGCTTACAATCGCTGTAAAACCCCAATGAGAAAGAGAGGGCGATAGGCCCCACGTACACCCCAGCATTCTTTTACATGCATAGAGTGCCGTTGAGGCCTTCTTGACCCTCTCCTCCAAGTTGAGCTTCCATGACAGCTTACTGTCTAGGATGATTCCTAGATATTTTGTGCAAGGTTTCTCCTGTAAGGTCACCACTCCTAACTTAGGCCTGGTCCAATTTGGGACCTTGTACCTCTTTGTAAACAAGACCATATCCGTCTTCTCCGCATTGACTTTCAGCCCGACATTAGATGCCCAGGTATGAATATCCCGAAGCGCCCGATCCATCAAAGAACTAATCGTTGGAAGGCATTTTCCACTTATGACAATTGCAACGTCATCTGCGTAAGCCGTAAGTTTTACGGGTCCCTCATCGAATTGCCTGAGCAGTTGGTTGATGACCAGTGTCCACAGCAGAGGTGATAGCACCCCTCCCTGCGGCGTGCCCCTGTCCACTGATTTCGTGGCCTCGTACAATCCCCATTGTGATGTAATCTTTCTGCAATTTAACATGCAGCCGATCCATCTGATTAAGGCAGGATGTACTTTAATGTAATTAAGACCATCCATAATCGCCCATTTTGCAACATTATTGAAAGCCCCGGCAATGTCCAAGGAGACTCCTAGAGCATACTCCTTATATTCCAGGGATTTCTCTATGCTTATTACCACCCTATGCAATGCGGTGTCTACCGACTTGCCTTTGGTGTACGCATGCTGTGTTGTGGAGAGCAGCTTTTCATCCACGTTGGACTTTATGTACACATCTATCAGCCTCTCAAGGTTTTGAGCAGAAATGATGTTAAGCTAATGGGTCTATAGTCTTTGGGATACACGTGACCGATCTTCCCCGCCTTTGATAGAAAAGCTACACGAGCAGTTCTCCAAGAGTGCGGTACATGATTCAGTCTTATGCACCCATCGAATATTATTTTAAGCCATTCCACGACCGCCCTACTTGAGACTTGTAGCATGGCCGGGAATATACCATCTGGGCCCGGCGATTTAAACTTAGAAAACGTCTTCACTGCCCACTCGATCTTGGTATCGGTCACCAAGCCCGGCACCACTAGCTCCGTGATCGAAGTGTGAGTGATGTCTGCTGGTTCTTCTAAACCGTCTCCCGATGGGAAATGTGTATCGAGAAGCACCTCAAGGGATTCCTCACTATCACGTGACCATTCCCCGTTCTCTTTCTTATTAGTCCCTGGACTATGTTTCCCTTTGCTAGGACTTTTTTCAACCGTGCTGTTTCACTGGAGCACTCTATGTCCGTACAGAAACTTTTCCATGAGTTTCTCTTCGCCCTGGTAATTTCACGCTTGTAGATCCTCAGTAGATCCCTGTACTCGTCCCGACACGCTTCGCTTTCCGCGGTCTTTGCGAGTTTAACATTTCTTTTACCTGTCTTCTTAGAAGACTCAGCTCATTGCTCCACCATGGCGGCTTTGCTTTTCCTCTGAATCTTCTTAGAGGGCAAGCTTTGTTATACGCAGTCATAAGCGTCCTTGTTAGGAATTCATTCGACTCCTCCAGTTCCTCTACATTAGCAACCTCTTTGGGTTGTCTCAGTTTCGTTTCTACATGTTTCTGGAATTTAGTCCAATTCGTTGCCCTAGGGTTTCTAAAGGTTCCTCCCTTCTCTACCCTCTTTAGTGGCGGTGCGACACCTCCCAGTTGAAAAGGTTGGCAGCATCCCTTAATTGTGGCAAAACAAGTCTGAAATTACAGAAGGGTTGGAGAAACTGATTGAAATTTGAGCAATTATATAAAACAAAGGCTCTATAGGTAGTTGTAGCTTTTTTTGATAGCAAGGAAAATTAAATTTGAATACAAATCTGCTCAAGTAAGACAGAATTCAACCTACAAATGGCATGCAAATTGACAGAGAGACTAATGGTCCTTCTCAATCACTCGGGTCCTATATTTATATTCCGTCAAACACTCTCAAAACATCAGCTGTAAAAAACTTTGGTCCGATGGATCCAGTCAATCTCTTCGTAGGTATTTAAATTTAAATGGCTTAAATTCAAGTATCTGTTTTTGTTATATTATCGACAAAAAATATCTACAATTTACTCTATTTGGCCAATGCACAATGTGTTCATTTACAAAATCCATTTTACTACAATAGCAATATAAGTAGGACATATAGAACCATTTTGACATATAGCAAGAAAGCAATAGATTGTCTTTGCGAAGTTTAAGAAAAAAGGGAAAGAAAGAAACATTTACTTGCATATTGCGATGATTTAAGGCAACTGCAGTTTCACCGTGTAATTCGCGGTTCCAATCTCGGTGAAACCTTTGATAACATTCAAAATTGACTGATGATGATTATGTGGCTGTTTTCGAATGTTAAAATCGCAGTATGCCAGTAAATGTTCCTTTCTTTTCAAAAATAATGATTGAATATTCAACTATTATAAGCCGGTGTTAAGCTCGTGAATTCTTAAATATTGAACTGCTTGAATAATTGGAAGGGGCTATTATTTCTATTGATAAATTTTACGCCTTTTTTGCACCCAACTCCTAAATGGATTTAACATATCTGATGGCAATGAAAGTATACCAAACAAGTAAGGAAGGCTAAGTTCGGGTGTAACCGAACATTACATACTCAGCTGAGAGCTTTGGAGACAAAATAAGGGAAAATCACCATGTAGGAAAATGAACCTAGGGTAACCCTGGAATGTGTTTGTATGACATGGGTATCAAATGGAAGGTATTAAAAAGTATTTTAAAAGGAGTGTGCCATAGTTCTAAAGGTGGACCAGGGGTCACTCTAGAATGTGTTTGCACGATATGGGTATCAAATGAAAGGTGTTAATGAGTATTTCAAAAGGGGTTGGGCCTTAGTTCTATAGGTGGACGCCTTTTCGATATATCGCCATAAAGGTGGACCAGGGGTGACTCTAGAATGTGTTTGTACGATATGGGTATCAAATGAAAGGTGTTAATGAGTATTCTAAAAGGGAGGGGCCTTAGTTCCATAGGTGGACGCCTTTTCGAGATATCGCCATAAAGATGGACCAGGGGTGACTCTAAAATATATTTGTACGATATGGGTATCAAATGAAAGGTGTTAATGAGTATTTCAAAGGGAGTGGGCCTTAGTTCTATAGGTGGACGCCTTTTCGAGATATTGCCATAAAGGTGGACCAGGGGTGACTCTAGAATGTGTCTGTACGATATCGGTATCACATGAAAGGTGTTAATGAGTATTTTAAAAGGGAGTGTTCCTTAGTTCCATAGGTGGACGCCGTTTCGAGACATCGCCATAAAGGTGGACCAGGGGTGACTCTAGAATGTGTTTTTACGATATGGGTATCAAATGAAAGGTGTTAATGAGTATTTTAATAGGGAGAGGGCCTTAGTTCTATGGGTGGACGCCTTTTCGAGATATCGTCATAAATGTGGACCAGGGGTGACCCTATAATGTGTTTGTACGATATGGGTATCAAATTAAAGGTATTAATGAGGGTTTAAAAAGGGGTGGTGGTAGTTGTATATGTGATGGCGTTTTCGAGATATCGACCAAAATGTGGACCAGGGTGACCCAGAACATCATCTGTCGGGTACCGCTAATTTATTTATATATGTAATACCACGAACAGTATTCCTGCCAAGATTCCAAGGGCTTTTGATTTCGCCTTACAGAACTTTTTCATTTTCTTTTACTTAATATGGTAGGTGTCACACCCATTTTACAAAGTTTTTTCTAAAGTTATTTTTTGCGTCAATAAACCAATCAAATTACCATGTTTCATCACTTTTTTCGTATTTGGTATAGAATTATGGCATTTTTTTCATTTTTAGTAATTTTCGATTTCGAAAAAGTGGGCGCGGTTATAGTCGGATTTCGTCGTTTTTTGTACCAAGATAAAGTGAGTTCAGATAAGTACGTGGACTAAGTTTGGTAAAGATATATCGGTTTTTGCTCAAGTTATCGTGTTAACGGCCGAGGGGAAGGACAGACGGACGGCTGTGAATAAAAACTGGGCGTGGCTTCCACCGATTTCGTCCATTTTCACAGAAAATAGTTACCGTCATAGAATCTATGCCCCTACCAAATTTCACAAGGATTGGTAAATTTTTGTTCGACTTATGGCATTAAAAGTATTCTAGACAAATTAAATGAAAAAGGGCGGAGCCACGCCCATTTTGAAATTTTCTTTTATTTTTGTATTTTGTTGCACCATATCATTACTGGAGTTCAATGTTGATATAATTTACTTATATACTGTAAAGATATTAACTTTTTTTTTAATTTTACTTAAAAAAAATTTTTTTTTAAAGTGGGCGTGTTCGTCATCCGATTTTGCTAATTTTTATCTAGCACACATATAGCGAAAGGAGTAACGTTCCTGCCAAATTTCTTCAACGACTGCCAAATTACAGCTTGCAAAACTTCTAAATTACTTTCTTTTAAAAGTGGGCGGTGCCACGCCCATTGTCCAAAACTTTACTAATTTTCTATTCTGCGCCAAAAGTTCAACTCACCTACCAAGTTTCATCGCTTTATCCATCTTTGGTAATGAATTATCGCACTTTTTCGATTTTTCGAAATTTTCGATATCGAGAAAATGGGCGTGGTTATAGTCCGATATCGTTCATTTTAAATAGCGATCTGAGATGAGTGCCCAGGAACCTACATACAAAATTTCATCAAGATACCTTACTCAAGTTATCGTGTTAGCGGACGGACTTGTCAGCATGCGGGACGTGGTGGGGGCGATTTGAGATTATGTAATGTTCGGTTACACCCGAACTTAGCTTCCTACTTTGTTTTTGGTATATTCATTGCCATCAGATTGTTATCCCTTTAGGAGTTGGGTGCAAAAAAGGCGTAAATTTATCAATACAAATAATAGCCCCCTTCCAATTATTCCAGCAGTTCAATATTAAGAATCACGAGCTTAACACCGCTTATAATAGTTGAATATTCAATCATTATTTTTGAAAAGAAGGACATTTACTGGCATACTGCGGGATTTTACATTTCGAAAACAGCCACATATCATCATCAGTCAATTTTGAATGTTACAAGTTCACCGAGATCTGAACCGCGATTACACGGTGAAACTCAGTTGCCTTAAATCATCGCAATATGCAAGGAAATGTTTCTTTCTTTCCCTTTTTTCTCAAACTTCGCAAGACAATCTATTGCTTTCTGGCTATATCAGTGCAAATGGTTGATCTATATGTCCTACGTATATTGTGCTATTGTAGTAAAATGGATTTTGTAAATGAACACATTGTGCATTGGCCAAATAGAGTAATTGTAGATATTTTTTGTCGATAATATAACAAACAGATACTTGAATTTAAGCCATTTAAATTTAAATACCTACGAAGAGATTGACTGGATCCATCGGACCAAAGTTTTTTACAGCTGATGTTTTGAGAAGTGTTTGACGGAATATAATTATAGAGACCCGAGTGATTGAGTAAGGACCATTAGTCTCTCTGTCAATTTGCATGCCATTTGTAGGTTGATTCTGTCTTACTTGAGCAGATTTGTATCAATTTAATTTTCCTTGCTATCCAGCTACAACTACCTATAGAGCCTTTGTTTTATATAATTGCTCAAATTTCAATCAGTTCTCCAACCCTTCTGTAATTCAGACTTGTTTTGCCACAATTAAGGGATGCTGCCAAACCTTTTTCAACTGGAGGTGTCGCACCGCCACTAAAGAGGGTAGAGAAGGGAGGAACCTTTAGAAACCCTAGGGCAACGAATTGGACTAAATTCCAGAACATGTAGAAACGAAACTGAGACAACCCAAAGAGGTTGCTAATGTAGAGGAACTGGAGGAGTCGAATGAATTCCTAACAAGGACGCTTATGACTGCGTATAACAAAGCTTGCCCTCTAAGAAGATTCAGAGGAAAAGCAAAGCCGCCATGGTGGAGCAATGAGCTGAGTCTTCTAAGAAGACAGGTAAAAGAAATGTTTAAACTCGCAAAGGACCGCGGAAAGCGAAGCGTGTCGGGACGAGTACAGGGATCTACTGAGGATCTACAAGCGTGAAATTACCGGGCGAAGAGAAACTCATGGAAAAGTTTCTGTACGGACATAGAGTGCTCCAGTGAAACAGCACGGTTGAAAAAAGTCCTAGCAAAGGTGAAACATAGTCCAGGGACTAATAAAGAAAGAGAACGGGAATGGTCACGTGATAGTGAGGAATCCCTTGAGGTGCTTCTCGATACACATTTCCCATCGGAGACGGTTTAGAAGAACCAGCAGACATCACTCACACTTCGATCACGGAGCTAGTTGGTGCCGGGCTTGGTGACCGATACCAAGATCGAGTGGGCAGTGAAGACGTTTTCTAAGTTTAAATCGCCGGCCCAGATGGTATATTCCCGCCATGCTACAAGTCTCAAGTAGGGGCGGTCGTGGAATGGGCTTAAAATAATATTCGATGGGGCATAAGACTGAATCATGTACCGCAACTCTTGGAGAACTGCTCGTGTAGCTTATGCATCTATCAAAGGCGGGGAAGATGCGGTCACGTGTATCCCAAAGACTATAGACCCATTAGCTTAACATCATTTCTGCTCAAACCTTTGAGAGGCTGATAGATGTGTACATAAAGTCCAACGTGGATGAAAAGCTGCTCTCCCACAACACAGCATGCGTACACCAAAGGCAAGTCGGTAGACACCGCATTGCATAGGGTGGTAATAAGCATAGAGAAATCCCTGGAATATAAGGAGTATGCTCTAGGAGTCTCCTTGGACATTGCCGGGGCTTTCAATAATGTTGCAAAATGGGCGATTATGGATGGTCTTAATTACATTAAAGTACATCCTGCCTTAATCAGATGGATCGCTGCATGTTAAAATTGCAGAAAGATTACATCACAATGGGGATTGTACGAGGCCACGAAATCAGTGGACAGGGCACGCCGCAGGGAGGGGTGCTATCACCTCTGCTGTGGACACTGGTCATCAACCAACTGCTCAGGCAATTCGATGAGGGACCCGTAAAACTTACGGCTTACGCAGATGACGTTGCAATTGTCATAAGTGGAAAATGCCTTCCAACAGATTAGTTCTTTGATGGATCGGCGCTTCGGGATATTCATACCTGGGCATCTAATGTCGGGCTGAAAGTCAATGCGGAGAAGACGGATATGGTCTTGTTTACAAAGAGGTACAAGGTCCCAATTGGACCAGGCCCTAAGTTAGGAGTGGTGACCTTACAGGAGAAACCTTGCACAAAATATCTAGGAATCATCCTAGACAGTAAGCTGTCATGGAAGCTCAACTTGGAGGAGAGGGTCAAGAAGGCCTCACGGCACTCTATGCATGTAAAAGAATGCTGGGGTGTACGTGGGGCCTATCAGCCCTCTCTTTCTCATTGGGGTTTTTACAGCGATTGTAAGCCCTATTCTATACTATGGGAGTTCTTGTTTGGTGGAAAGCCACACAAAAAACAACATACCTCAAAAAATTAGAGGGGGTATGCAGACTATCGATGCTTTGCATTACGGGAGCCTGAAAACAACCCCGACGGCTGCACTGTATGCCATTCTGCACATTCCACCTGTAGACCTGGTAGCAAAGAACAAAGCGTTAACGACCGCAAACCAGGCTCGATGCTTCGGGGCAGCTTGAGCGCCGACCATATGGCCATAGTAGTATAGCGTCCTCAGTCACAAGACGAACAGACTACATGATTCCCTACCTGCACTTTGAGGAGATCTTAAGGCCACAATAGAGGTGGACGGTTGGCGCAAGGGTGCGCAAATGGCGGACGAGGCGATACATGTGTACACCGATGGTTCCAAAATAGTGGAAGGAGTAGGGTCTGCGGTATACTGCGCTGATCCGGAATTAAGCAGATCCTACAGCTGCCGGATTACTGTAGCGTTTTCCAAGCGGAAATATAGCCGTAACCAAAGCAGTAGAAACCCTGGAAGAGAATAGCTTAAGCTGCAACCGTGTTAACTTTTATATTGACAGTCAAGCAGCAATTAAGGCAATAATCTGCATAGCACATCATCTAAATGCGTGTTAGAGTGTAAGCGAGTCTCTGGAGAGAATCGGGACAGGGAGAAGCATACATCTATATTGGGTCCCAGGGCATATGGGAATAGATGGGAATGAAAAAGCGGACGAATTAGCTAAAAAGGGCGCATCCCTTGAAGCTTGCTCCGTAGACGTCCCAATTAGATTGGGCGAGATTAAGCGGAGGCGAGAGGTGCACATGATCGACCAAGCAGAAAAGGCGTGGGTTCAAGCGCGGGGGCTGTAAAGTTGTCGAAGATTATGTGTAGGTCTTACAACCTTAGACTAACACAGTTGCTTCTATCATTAAAAAGAGAGGACTGTAGACTCATGACGGGTATTCTGACTGGACACTGCCTTCTGGCGTCACATGCCTTTAAATTAGGCTTGGTCAGTGATAGCAGGTGTAGGAAGTGCGGGTTGGAGGAGGAAACGATCGAGCACGTTCTGTGCTCGTGCCCTGCACTTGCCAGGCTAAGACTCCAGCTATTAGGAGTGATACAGCTGTCAGATCTAGAAGCAGCAAGTGGCTTAAGTCCTAGGAAGCTTCTAGTATTTGCCAAGAGGACGGAGTTATTTTATAACATAGGTCCTGGTTTTTGATAGGGTTTTTCAGTTTGGTCGTTAAAACAAACTTCTGGTTAACACTACGGACTCAATCAGTCTATGTGAGGTCCTCATGGACCCGGCCAGTTCAACCTACCTACCTACCTATAGAGCCTACTTTAAATGACTGTAATTATAAACTATTGTGTTTAGAAGAATATTTTTCTTAGAAAATAGAGAAAAATAGTATATTGCTATAGCAATTTGCAAACTCACAAATCAGTATAGATACAGTATTTGACCATAAACCGCTAGGAAGAATATATAAATGAACTTAAGAGCTTTTGTAATATATAACTTTCAATTGTTTAATCAACAATTGAGGACGTTGAAATGTAGACTAGTACTTTTTCATGCAAGCCTTTTATATGGAACATTGGCAACACTTATTTAGAACGATGACAATTTTCGGAACAGGGATGTTGAAATCTTTGTCATTTGCTTTTTTTATTATTAAATTTTTAGGAGAATTGCAATAAGAATACTTTTCCAGTTAACTTCTTTGTGCTTTATTACCATTTAAATATCGAACAAACTGGCAATTACGGGACAATAATTAAATTTTTGTGTAGCTATTTTGAAGTGGCTTTAATTAAATGCAACGATGTGATATTTGAGCGGGTTTTGTGCATGTACGACATTTTTCGTAACTGATTGGTACTAGAAAAGTGTGTGCACACTCAGCAAAGGCTGCATTCATTTGAATGCTTATTCTGTGTTGAAAAATGTTTGTGTTTCATTCAATTACTTCATTCTTTCTTCGAATGAGTTCAGGAGTGCATCTTTTTTCCACTACTGAATGAAGAATGGGTTAACTTTATAAGCCACATTCCTTAACAAGGAATGAATGAATGAAGAGCAAGCATTCTTAAATCAATGACTTAAAATTTCAAATAATTGCACAGTTTTACAGCTCTGCGCAAAAGTCAAGTGGCTAAGGTCGGTCACACTAAATGGAACTACCTCCATTTTTTTGTATCATGCTTTGAAGTGTGGAAAATAATTTAAGAAGGCCTTTTCCTTAAAATTTGAGGACAAGTATTTAATTTGGCAGTTGGCTAAACTTGTCGTTCAGAGAACAAAATTTCATCACTCAAATGACGGAAACAAGTTTGCAACGTATCAATAAAAATAGTGTTCGTTGAAAATGCCCAATAATTTTTTCGCGTTATACCTAGGAGGATATCCAGTCCGAGCTTCTCTTCCAATTTATGCTGCGGTACTTTTTAAAAATTTTCTTATAAATTTGAGAATCTACATGTTTTATGCGAACTCCGAAAGGTATCTGGGAAACTTTTCATAACTGAAATACATCCGGAGGGCCTGTTGGAAAGATTTTCTTAATATATCTTGATATTAGCCCTGTTACATGAACCTGAAACCTGCGGTATGGCACCATTATGGTACGGCTGGCGCCATATAACTGAATTTAATCACTTAAGTGTGCCCATTTCGCATGTGAAAGCATTTTTTTGTTGTACATCAACAAGGGCGTATGGAAGAGGGGAAGATTGATAAAAATCAAATTATTTCTGCCATAAAAAGTTTCTAACAAAAATTCATCACGGCAGAGGCTGAAACTGTAACTCCTACCATTTTTTTGGAAAAGTAAAGGTATTGATAATTGAAGCTTATTATTCGTTAAGTCGGTGAGCTCAATAACTTGAGTAAAATTATAAATATAATTGGTATGAGAGTTCCTTGGAGCTCATCTCCTAACGCTTTTTAAATTAAGAAAATCGTACGATAATTTTTGGGAAAAGGCGAAACGTAAACGGAAAAGACAAAAAGTGAATATTCAATATCTGTTCAGTGGCTGGGTGCAGTAGTCAATCCAACCGACCGCTAGAGCGAGCTCCGAAGGCTGTTTTCTGACATAGACTTTACTAGCCGCGAGCGGAAAGAAGAGGCAGCGATCGGCTAAAGACGACAAGCCTGCTCTTACAAGGTGAAAGCGGGGGGACAAAATAGTGAATAGTGAATAACAAGCAAATACAAGGTTCACCCCCCTAGATATGCAAAGCAGAGCCAAGCGTGAAGTCTTAGTATTGAAAAACCACCTCAAACGCTGCAAGCCAGACTGATGAGACGAATTATAGTAGCATACAAAGAGCAGACGAAATCGGTTCGAACACCAACATTTTTAATTAAACGATTTTTTGAAAGATTCGTAAATATTGTTCGCCGAGCTTCTCTTCCAATATGCGTCGTGCTCCTCTTGCTTTTCCCTACAAATTGGCCGGACGGGACCTACATGTTTTATACCGACTCCGAACGGCATCTGCAAGGCAGATGAGTTTTCACTGAGAGCTTTTCATGGCAGAAATACACCCGGAGCGCTTGCCAAACACTGCCGAGGGGCGACCCCCGCTTAGAAAAATTTTCTTCTAATTGAAAAACCTTATTTCTAAAATTTGATGTTGCTTTGCCCGGGGTGTGAACCCAGGGCATACGGTGTGGTAGGCGGAGCACGGTACCATCACACCACGGTGGTCGCAATATCTTTACTATACCAATAAATGGGAAAAATCAAACATTTTTGGAATTAAGCGTGGCACCGACTTTTTCACCAAACAATTCCTAGCAGTTTCGCGAGCCATAATTTGAAGAATAAGCCACCTTTCTTGATAAAATTAGGAGTTCTGTTAATAACAACATAGTGGAAATATCTCGATTCCCTGTTTTTATAGAGAAAGAGGCAACACTTGACTTCAAAATAATTCTGAGCTAAAGATCGGAAACGTGATTGAGCATATGAAGGTCATAAGAAAAGTCATATGAAATCCCATATTGCGACTACGCTCAGAATCTTACGGAACTTTAAGCTGGACAGAAATCTTTGGGAATCCATATATTGAGCCTTACTCAGAGGTCTGGTTCACGAGTGGACCGAAATTTGATGATGGGAAACCCGGAGCTTGTATCTATGGGCGGAATATCAAGAAGTCGGTACAAATGAGATGCTCCTTCACTATTTTTCAGGCAAAAATCCAAGCAATAGAAGTTTGCGGTAGGGAATGTCTACGGAGAGGCTTAGCCTCGAAAAGTTTCCTCATTATTTAAGACAGCTAAGCTGTCTCGCGTGCCTTGAAGTATTACACAACTAATTGAAAGTTTCCCAGCAACGAGAGTATTAGACAATCTTATTAATCTAAGCAGAGAGGACCTACGAACTGTCACTGAGCACTAAATGTAACACTTTAGTCTACGATCCACACATACATATATAAGCTAAATATATCCGATACCCATAACTGTCGCTTCTGCGAATGCATCGCTCTGACAAAGCAGATACTCTCCCATCTATGTGGCGTGACTCTTAATTCCCTCAAGATATGGAGTAAAAATCCTGAAGAGGTACTTCGGAATCAAAAATCTGAAACCAAATGAACTGTACCGGTCGCCGTAGTGTGGTGATAGCGTGCACCGCCTACCACACCGAAGATCCTGGGTTCAAGCTCCGGGCAAAGCAACATCAAAAATTTAGAAAAAAAAATTTATTCTAAGCGGTGTTGCCCCTTGGCAGTGATTTGGCAAACACTTCGAGTATATTTTAGGCATGTAAAAGCTTCCCAGTAAAAACTCACCTGCCTTGCTATGCCGTTAGTAATCGGCGCAAAACATGTAGGTCGCGTCTCGCCAATTTTTAGGAAAAATTTAAAGGAGCACGACGCAAATTGGAAAGAAGTTCGTCCTAAAGTCACTTCGGAGGTTATCGCCCCTTGTATTTATTTACTTATAAATGAACTGTACGATAGAAGCGCACAGCTGACTAAGTTTGAGATTTTAGGCTGGCTAGGAGGGCATGCGCCCTGCCACCCCCTTTGTATACGCCAATCTTACGTATACATGCATACATATATATAAACATGATTGCGGTAGGCACTTGATATGGTGCACACGCGTTGAGGCATGCGGTAGCACCACCAGATACCTGCATAATTGGCCGATGGCTAGCCACTGCCGCAGACAAACTTATTAACCGCATCAAGCTACAGCGCTAGACCAAATACAAGTATTTAAGTGACTCATATGAAATTTATCAGTTGTAAGCAGCTTATTATAAAACACTTTAAAATACGTTTTTAATTTTTTTAAATGCGTTCAAATATCTTGATTGTGTCCATTGTCAAGGTAAGCGTCGTTCATTGTCAACTTCAGTCGATTTTTGCAGCAACTTCAATGTCACATATCACATTCGCTGCATATTCGTCGTACTTGGAGTTGGTCTACTAGTTGCTAGAAATTACATAAATTAAATGAATTTGCTCATGACGGCTTTTAAATTTAGTTTCATTTTTATAATGGAAAGCGTTATGGGATTTTAGTCTTGTAAAAGAAATTGCTACTTGAAAATTTTCCCAAAGAAATTCAAGTACGCCCCTAACAGGTTAATTATTTGTATTTAATTGATAACAGTTATTTCCTGATCACCACTTCCACTTTAAGGAAGGACAACTATTTGATTTACATTTCCTCAGGAAGACAAGCAGTACTGGAAACTCCTGACTTTCATACCTCAAATTCATTACAGAATTCAGACGCTCCTTAGAATCAACCGAAGGTTTACCTTTGACCGCACGAGAGCTTTTCAGGTCAACATTACTCTCTTTAAAAGGAAGACGGATTAATGTACCTTTATTAAAACGAAACTTGGGAACTCTAACACTTTCCTATTTTATTTTTGTGCTTTCCAAAAACCCGTAGTCTTGCTGCCATAAAAAGGTGTATGTTGGCAAAGGTTTTTAATAACCTACATTCGCGGACTGGTTTTAAAATTTTATATGCATTTTATGCCCGCCTTGCTCGAGTTGCTAACAACATTATGAGTACAAGTGCATGCAGAGTTGGGCCGATGCAGCTGTCAGTGGGTCATGGAAGACCAGTTTTCGACAGCATGTGTAAGTTTTGCAATAAGAACATGCTTATTGAAAATAAATATGAAGAACATTTACCCATTTAAGTATAAATATTTTAGCTCTCTTTTCTATACCCAGTTGTAGCGAGAGTTATTTGCACATCTGGGGCTTTTCCCGTCAAGTGTTTTCACTCGAAAAACTTGATATTACCAAAATCCACTAAAGTTGGTGAAAATGTTGTCATTGTAGGGTACATAACCTGTGAAAAAGAAGAAGAAGAAACGGATTGCAATTATACAGGTGTCGAAAGTAAATTTGCTTCCTTGCGCTTTTTTCAATAAATATTTAAACCATCAAATTTCATAGCAGAAAAAGAGCTAAGATGATTCTTATAGCAGTTTCAAACATATGAAAAAAAATTAACAAAAAAATTTTATCAATTTTTACATTCGTTTTTCGCACTTTTTTCTTTGAAGCTTTTGCGATCCATCGTACTACAGTTTAACCATACATATTTTCGTTTTACCACACAGTGATCTGTACATTTTATAAGGGAATACGTGGGCAATACTGCACAGGTCACTTTTCGGGAAATCGTAAATTTTTGTGGGCTTTGAAATTGTAGCGCGTCGGAACCCAGAAGCTTCAAAGCGAAAGAACGCAAAAAAAATTTACATTCCCTACAAAGTGATGACCTATATATTTTTATACCCAGCTGTACTTGTACACAGGGTATTATAACTTTGATTGGATAACGGTTGGTTGTACAGGTATGAAGGAATCGAGATAGATATAGACTTCCCATATATCAAAATCCTCAGTATCGAAAAAAAATTTGATTGAGTAAATATTGAGATATCTTTACCAAATTTTGGTAAACGAGCTTATCTAGACCCTGAATAGATTGGTATTGAAAATGAGCGAAATCTGATGAAAACCACGCCCACTTTTTATATATATAACATTTTGGAAAACACAAAAAACCTGATTATTTAGTAAATAATACACCTAGAATGTTGAAATTTGACCTGTGGACTGATATTGAGACTCTTGATAAAAATTTGAAAATTTTTTTTAAATGGGCGTGGCACCGCCCACTTGTGATAAAATTTTTACAAATAATGTTAATCATAAATCAAAAAACGTTAAACCTATTGTAACAAAATTCGGCAGAGGGTTGCCTTTACTATAAGGAATGCTTTGAAGAAAAATTTATGAAATCGGTTAAGGGACCACACCCACTTTTATATGTAGAAGATTTTTAAAAGGGTCACGGACGAGTAAAATAAGCTACTTATGTCTTTGCAAAAAGAGCTTTATATCAATGGTATTTCATTTTCCAAGTGGATTTATAACAATAAATAGGAAAAACTTCAATTTTTAAAAAATGGGCGTGGCACCGCGCCTTGTATGACTAAGCAATTTTCTATGTTTCGGGAGCCATAACACGAAGAAAAATTAGTTGAGAATAGAACCATATGTATATGTATTATTCCGCAGCCTTGTAACACTATTAAGCATACAAAACAAACAGCAACAGCATTTCAAGTGTTCGGTTTCACTCGAACTTAGACTTCCTTACTTGTTTATATCTGGGTTTTGTTTAGAGATGCACTAAAAAAATCTGTAATGCAAAAATTTGAAAAAGTTGCATTTTTAGATATTCTGTTTAAAAAATTTTCGCAAAAAATGCCACCAGAATTATCTTAACTTTTATCAACTTGGTTGATTTTGGAGATATCAAGTTTTTCGAGAGAGAACTCTTGGCGTGAAAAGCGCCATATATGCCCGAAGCAAAAGGACGGCAGTTATGGTGTCTGATTTATGGAAGGGAGAAAATTCTTGGTTAAATAAGTACTTGGCCTAGATTGTTAGATTTAGAATTTAATATCAACCACGTAGTTGGCGATGTCTCAAAGGACTCCAATGTAAAACCAATACTCCGTCATCGAAAAACTCTGATATACATACTTCAGAAAATTGAACCCTTCTCTAAGTTTTGGCCGGTATTCAAGAGGGGACTGAAAGATGGACAATAAGAATTACGTAAGAATGACGAAATTTAACTTTACAGCGACGGGTCTAAAGTGGACTGCGGTGTGGGAGCTGCCGATTTCTGTGGGTAACCAAAGATGTCGCTGTCAGTCCATCTTCCCAACTTTCCTAGTATCAGCCAAGCGGAAGTTCTGTGTAAAGAGGACTCGGCGAGAGGTCGCGTAGTATGCTTTTAATCAGGTAGCAGAATGGGATCTCCAGCAGATATTCCTCGGACACCAGCTAGATAACAAAGAAAATTTCGCCAACTTACGATAGTAGGAAAACAGAGGACTTGCTGAACACCCTAAGTTTAAAACTATGGAAAAACTACAGATCACTTGCTGTTAAGTGCTCCGTAAAAGACATCAGAAGGTTCCGAATAGCCCTACTTAAACATATGCAATAGGTTCCAGAAGAAAGTGCATTAAAATGGCGCCCGTGAGCTACTTGGCCTTGGTTCTCTAATATGTGGGCAGCATAGCAACGAACCAACCAACATTTAAAAAATCGGCAACTCTTTCAAACTGAGATCGCAAAAATAATTTTACAACATCTGAAGTATTGGAGTAATATCCCCGAAATCATATCTAGAAAAATCCAAAAAATATCTATAAGATAATGCCAAAATAGTCCCAAAAATATACGATCTGGTTCCAAAATAAAACCTAAAGTTGTCCGAAGAGTACCGAAAAAACGCGATTTTGTCCGGAAACGGAGCGGAATTGAACTACTTTCGAATGAAGAAGCATGGCTATTAACGCATTTTGTTTCCATACCTTCATTAAAATGTGTTAAAGTTATGGTTTGTACGGACGAATGGGTGGACATAGCTGAACAGCTTTCTTTCTTCAATTTACTTGACAATGGATGCCGAAGCTCACGAGAATCAAAAATATGCTCAAATTGAGGTGCTAGGAACCCAAAACTTAAATGTCAGGACGGGTCGAGTTTGCGAAAGACCTATGCAACGCGGCATGGCGATGCCTTATTCCTCAGTTACATCACAACATCTCATACTCACATCGAACATCGCCTAAATCTGCTAAAACTTGTACAATTAATGAAGAACTCTGTGAAGATCTATTCTTCATTAACTCTAAAATCTATTTTGCTTAAGTAGCGTACCAACTTCAAAAAATAGAAGAGGGAGGGATATAAAAACCTCACCTTTTGTTAGATTCAGTAAATATGAAAAAATATGCAATGTTTGCAAAGCACAAACGGAATGTGTTAATGTGTGACTTGCATAATAATTACGTTACTGCTACTTATATCATCTAACTGCGCACATGCTGATTTCTGTTTGAAAGCAAATACATATAAACAAATATGCCTTTAATATTCACATACATGCCTGCAAGCTAAGTTACTACCAATAAAAAAGTTTCTATGGGTACTTAATGTCAGCGCTCGCGTGGGGCAACAGCATGATGATGTTTATGCCACATTCAACCATCAATTCATTCATTCATTTAGAACATTCTATGTTTGTATGTTTATTTCAACAACGTTTTGTATACAAATCTAAACACTTTCAAATTAAGTACTTCCGCTACAATAAATGAAACTGAGATGGGCTGGGCAGGGTTTAACTTGTGTGATTTGTAGTTATTCCTGGTGATATGTGAACTTATTTAATTAGGTACATATGTATATAAGTTTGTGTACATTCTGGATAGTAAATTTCAAAAAAGTAGGGGAAGCTTTAAACGAAATGCTGGAGCACGCGAAATTTGAAAGGTAACAGTTGGGCACTTTCGCTTTTTGAGGCTAAGAATACAATGTGAAATTTAAGTAACTTCCCGATAAACTACAAGCTTGAAACTTGGAATATAGTTCAGAACCCGATGACAATGCAATAATATGAATAAAACTTCGATAGGTGGCGCATGGATCGAGATATTAAAAATATATTATTTATGGTACGATTTGGTTCATATTTGGAACACATAATACATACAAGAATAGAAAGAGACCTATGAAAAAAATCGCCGCTAGGTGGCGCAAGGATCGATATATTCAAAAAAATCGCATTTGTGGTCCGATTTTTTCCATATTTGGAACACATAATACACACATGAATAGAAAGCGACCTATGATGTCCGCTTTGGCTCATATTTGGAACAAATATTACATACAATCCGGTAGAAGTGACATCAAAATATTTTGGAGTTGGAGGAGGGACAAGCATACATGGCGCAGAGTCGAGTAAAGTCTTTGGAAGGATTATGTATTGAGGACTTAAATTGTAACAAATTGTCAGATAAGAGTCCGTGTAATAATGAGTCACTAAATGATTAAATAGAGTGAGAAATAATAGGCAATTAAATAAAGACTAAAAACTTAAAAATAAAATAATTAAAAAAAATGTTTTTAAGTTAACGGTTTTATTGAAAATAATACTTACATGAAGTAATAATAATACTAAAAGCTAGAAAATAATTAGGTAGGTCCTAGGGACTAGTCATCACACTCCTCATCAATCTAGGGCGTTGATAAGACAATTAAATAAAAGCGTTGGGCGCGTCAAATTTCTATTGATAGTCATAAGTAAGACCAACTGAAGCTTACCCAGGTTATGCTACGCCTCACATTTTTAGAAATTTCACGCGCCCAACGCTTTTATTTAATTGTCTGATCAACGCCCTAGATTGATGAGGAGTGTGATGACTAGTCCCTAGGACCTACCTAATTATGTTCTAGCTTTTAGTATTATTATTACTTCATGTAAGTATTGTTTTCAATAAAACCATTTAACTTAAAATTTTTTTTTAATTATTTTATTTGTAATATGTATAACTCAATGTCAGAGGGGGGAAATACATTTATTTATTCACTATTTTCTAATATAGCTCAATGTCAGATGGAAGGTATTACGTTTATTTATTGCTAGACCGCACGGTAGATGAAGATCTTGGTACCCTAAGTCCCCTCGACGGAGTATATGTTCAGCCACATTTCTATGACATCCCATCGGGCTCCTTAAACGCAGAGAGCGTACATCATTTCCTTTGCAAAATTAGGTCGGACGGGCACATGCCGCTAGAAAGGAATTAAAGTGTTCCCTACCTTATCAAGTAAGGTGAACTCATATCATCATAAATTAGTTGACTTATCGCCTAGGAAATTTTAGTAGCTGCGTAACAAGTGACGTCAGTTATTCCTGTTTTGCGATATTTCACGCCAATTGAGGACAACGAGTGAGGTCTAGACTTCCCCCAAGTTAATGAAGGAATCTCCGTTTCCCTGATTTCTAATTCAGTTAGCGATAGGAAGCGTATTCAGTTCTTTGATAATCTACAATAGACCAGATCATCACTATATGCCAAATCCTGGAGAAGACTCATGACAAGGTTATCAAAACTCATAATCGTTTTGTTATTTGTTTTCTTATTTTCAAGACATTTTTACAGCATGAAAAGGAGCTGTTTAAACACTGCTATGTCTGAATTTAAGTTCCCCGAGTAGCTCAATAGAATTTTTAAAATGAACAAGACCATCAGATATGTAAGGATTGTAAAAGATAGACTACAAGTCATTCGAAATTAGTACCGCAATTCACTATCGTGCAATTTATTGATGCTGTAGGAGATAAAAAGCATGCGTATCTAAACAATGAACGCTACAAGCTTAAGTCATTGGCATTAGCAAATGCGCTATACGCTGTGCCTCCTCCGGGTTGCATAAAGAAAGGTAAGCGGATCTTGCGAAAAACGTGGGTACGGTGAAGTGCTGCCTGTCATGAAAGGAAAAATCAGCGCACTTACGCGACATCACTGTAGACGGATATAAACTCGTAACTTTGAAGAAGTGGGGACCAGCAATAACAGTGAAAACAATGTCGGCATTTTGGCAACCACGGATCTAGTTTATTTTGGGTTAGGTTGGGTAGCTGCTGTCCAGAGGAACAGCTCACTTGCACACTCTAATGTTGGTCCGTACTCCAGCGGTGAAAAAGACTTCCAGTAATTTAGGGAGTTGCTGCGTGGCAACGGCAAATCTACGAATAAGGCACACATTGACCTTGCTACATCGATACTGCAACAACAACAAGTACACCTTGGAAATTTTCTCCGGCGAGTCGAATACGTCCCGACAAATATATTTTCACCTCGTATTTGCAAACGCTGCACAGCTGAGTATAAAGTGACTAGATGATTCCACCGCGCTGTTCTTCAACAGGTAACACAGCTGGGGATGTCAGTTATATTAAGGCGTACCTCGTGGACTCCCATTGTGGGCAGTACCCTATAAATACTCAAATCACCACGGTATATGGGATATTGTGAACCGCTTTAAGTTAACAACGGCCAGATAGACGGTGAGGGGGAGCGGGGGTGTTGTCCTAGCGTTTCCCAAGCTAACTGGGAGTTCATCCGTCTAGAAGCAGAGAGTAATGGCCAGCGGAATCCCAGGGTCATCACTGACAAACACAATCAAACGTGCATGCCCGGGCGAAGAGACCAGCCTATCAGTTGCCAAGGATATCTTTATACTCTGGCAATCAGAATATTTATATAAAAAAGTTTTTACACGTCATCGCAAGTGAGGTCAAGCAATCCCTCAGTAAAGAAAATCAAATTATTTTTTATCCGCTACTGTCTTCCGATCTCCCTCCATCTGACTTTGTAGTGTCTTTAACTTCAACTTTTGTTCTTATATTTTGGTTAAAATTCCTCGGCATGTTTTGTGGGAAAGTCGGGCAAAATATAATCACCTCCGCAAAGAGAGCGCGCTCTCTCAATATTTGTGATGTTTACTCTCATTTCCACTTATAACTTTTGGATAACAGTTTATGTATGTGCCTCTTTTACAGGTTAAAGTTGGCTTTAAAAAAACACTTTTTGCCCCCTTCACTTTCAGTCAAGATTTGCAAACAGGGTATATGTAAAATCTAAGATTGTAATTACATGCAAGTACAAAGAGCCGTGTAAAAAATATTGTTAATAATTTTTCTTTTTCCTTAGAAATTTTCACCGAGGGTTTGAATCGAGCTCAAGGCCTAACAATAATTATTTTATAATTACTATTGTTATGATAAATTTTTTCTTAATTGAAAAAATTATTAAAGTAGAATAGAAGAAAGAAAAAATTTAGACAACTGCCAAAGCTCGTTGTATAGATCCATTTCGGGACTGCTAAATTCCAAACAAAAAACCGCTGTGATGGCAGCGGCGCCTAAACGTTGCGATGAAGGAATTTAGCAGTACCCGAAATGGATCTATACAACGAGCTTTGGCAGTTGTCTAAATTTTTTCTTTCTTCTATTCTAAATTAATAATTTTTTCAATTAAGAAAAAAATTATCATAACAATAATAATGATAACATAATTATTGTTAGGCCTTGAACTCGATTCAAACCCGCGATCTTACAAATCAGTAAGCCGATATAAGAACAAAAATTGTTAGAAAGTTTCACTTTACACTTTTCATAGATAATCAACGTTTTAGTATATGTATACTTAATATGATACAATCTGAATATTAGATTCTATAGAACTGTTTGTACATTTTATTGTACATTTTAGAAATGACAATCCCGTGCCTTTTTAAGTCCCGAAAGTTTTGAAAGTTATATTTCAAAAATGTTGGGATTTTTCGAATTTGAAACTCAGTTGGAGAAATCACTTTTAAAGATAAATTTAATTAAATAATCTTTCCCACTATTAACTTATTCTGAGAGCATAGACTGTCAAGTGTTGAAGATCATTTGCACGTCATACGACATTCTGGTGTCACATGCTTTTAAATAAGGGTCAAGTGATAGCAGGAAGTGCGTTCGAGTCTATATAAGGGCCTCACGGAGCAGCGGTTCAACTTAACCTAATGTTCATCTCTCCGATATGTGTTTGAAGAGCAAATAAAATTTAAGGTTCAAATGAGAAAACGGTCCTAAGTGAAATGAAATTTTATAACATACACATCAATTCAAAATGTGGCGCTTAGAGAACAGGCGAACACCTAAACGTAATATGAGTACTTTTGTCAAGGCAAATGTAAAAATGCAGGTAGATAAATACATACATATACATGAAATGTCCCCTAGGCTGGGTGAATTAGAATCAACTTATTTATGGAATCACCTTCGAAATTTGTAAAAGTATTTGTGAATAACTTTTCACTTGCATACTCCAACCGGCGATCACCGTACGATACTTCAAATAAAGTGATCAGTCGACTAAAGTGAGTTAAACGGAGATGATGAAAATTGCCTTCTTGATATTAGGGTCTCTCTTTTTACAGCTCTATACCTTCAATGCTGACCGCTTGCTTACGTTCCCGGGAGAGCGTCCCTTCTGCCGGTCTCCTCCACCTTATAAGGATGCAGTAGTTAGGGTTTCTCGCAGCAAAGCTCTTGTAAGTGTACTACCTTCGACCAGTTACGGCCTCACCGACCCAATCCAAGCGGTCACTCAACTAGTCGATTGTGCTATTTCGGGTGCCTGTCCAGTTCATATCCTCGTTTTTTCTTCCTCAGTGTTCGGATTCTCAATGCTTGTAGCGCATTCATCTTCTCTGGCGATACTTCACCTGCCCAACAAGATGGGCTTTATATCACCTGTCCTGTCATATTGGCATAGCAGCATGTTAGGCTGCCAGTGCGAAAACGTCTTAACGACAAACGCCTTTTACACATACTTGATCTTATTCCAAATATTATAAAGGTTAAGCAGATAATTCATATAATAACAGTAATATTTTGGGGCGATATGCCTCCGAAAAGGTTAAGGCCGATCTCGTTTAGAGGCTACCCTAATATATATAAAACTATATAAGAGGAGGTCCACAAGTTATGACTGTCGGTAATTTCTAGAGGAAACCTTCCTCATATGCCATTAATTTGTGAACCTCTGAATACTGCCATATGAAATCCATATGGTCTCAGCTACATGCGTGATAGTTACACTTCGATTGAGTATCGCTGATAGGCATCCTCACGATGTTTGTCTTCTCTGATGTTCTTCCCAGCATAACCTTCTGTGCAACTGTGTAATTTATAAGTGAAGAATCACCTGACGTGCTCACTAATCGATGACAGTTATGACTAAATTCCTCCTCGGAAGCTCGTAGCTCTCAGGCATCATGAATTATTTAAGTGATTTTTTCTGAACTAATGAATTTCTAAGCAGTTAGAGGCTAATATCTTGTCATTTTATGTGCACTAAATATAAACAGATGATCATTTCTGTTGGATCACCCTAGTAAGTACGTATTTACATGAAAAATGTGCACATGTATATGAATTAAGAATAGAATAGTAAGGAAAACGATAGGTAGATAATATAAAGTTCTCACGACACACCGATAGCGTACGCGACGTAGAAGCTCCGGTGTAAATTATACTTAAGCGTTTGGCGCGTTGCATTACGAGCCGGCTGATTGCCTTTGACTACATTACGGCACTTTTCAATGTTGAAGAAAACGAAACTTGTTTTCAGAGGAGAAGTAATTGAAATGCTAAAAACCAGATACAATTGCGCCGCGCTACGTGTCTCGACACAAATGTACTTATGGTGGACTATGGATTGACGGCGAACATTTGAACTCAAATAGTGATTGTTGTTGCGGAAAATCTTTGATTTTCACTTGCGAAAATAAAGAAACCGATGCGATAATGACGTTTAGCTCTAGCAATTGGTGAAATGTTGTTGTTATTTATTTGCAATTTGTCTACATATTACCATGGTAATTGAAAATTCTATGGACGCAACAAACATGACCGCCTCAGAACGCATGCATAACGACTGGGGTGATGTAGAAATTACCCACATAAATAACATACTGATATTCCATACAAACAAATATACGAAAGTAATACATCTGTAAATACTAATGAATATTTCTACACAGGTATATATGTATATTAGACTGGGTCGATTTATTAACCGATATCGCGCCATCGATTTGTCTAAAATTTTTTCTTTCTTCTATTCTAATTTAAAAATTTTTTTCAATTAAGAAAAATTTTATCATAACAATAATAATGATAAAAAATTATTGTTAGGCCTTGAGCTCGATTCGAACCCGCGATCTTACAAATCAGTAGGCCGATATAACAACAAAAATTGTTAATACATCCCAGAGCACGGGGAAAAAAGTGTCAATAAAATATGACACTATGGCAGCATTGCCATCAAACAAGTCCAATTTTCACATCCATTCTGCAACAGATGTCGCAGTGTTGTGAATATCAATTGGCACGAACCAGAATAGAAGTAGGATTAATGAAGACAAACAAGACCGCTGTAATGGCTGAATGGTTATAGCAGCGACGCCTAAACGTTGCCGATGAAGGAATTTAGCAGTTCCCGAAATGGATCTATACAACGAGCTTTGGCAGTTGTCTAAAATTGTTTCTTTCTTCTATTCTAATTAAAAAAATTTTTAAATTAAGAAAAAATTTATCATAACAATAATAATGATAAAAAATTATTGTTAGGGCCTTGAGCTCGATTCGAACCCGCCAAATATATTTTCGCACTCAACCAAGGTATCATTTTATTCTCGATTATTTAAGAAAAAAACTTAAATGCATTGTGTCAAATCGTTTCCGAATTTTTTTTGATTTATAACATCTTCCCTCACGAATTGGGAGAGTCCTAAGGAGAGGAGAGGAGTGGAGAGGAGATGGGAGAAGTGGAGAGGAGAGGATAGGAGAGGAGGTGAAAGGGAGAGGAGAGGAGAGGGAGGAGGATTAGAACTTAAAACCGAAGCCCGAACGGAAACCGCTCGGCGTTGTTGTTGTTGGTGTTGCGATAAAGACACCGTGTTTGTAACACTTCAACCATTAGGAGTGTGGGTTCAAATCCCACTCCCGGGAGAAAAGGCTTTGAAGAGATTTTCAAGGTGTAATCGAAACAGCTGTCGCCTTGTCGTCCTGATGTCACGTTGTTTAAAATTTTACCAAAATATTAAAATAAATTATAAATTAAAAATTGCTTCAAATAAATTGTTTCAGGTATTTAAAAGCAATAAGGGCAATCTCCGATTAATTAAAACAAATACACACCCCTCAAGATTTTGGGAATTGTTAGCGATTTATTATCGAAGTGTTAATGATGTTATCGAAATTTTAACGATGTATTATCGACGACTTTTCCGTTTCATTGTAGGAAAGTCATTATCTAGTAATACCAAGTTCCGTTTCAGAATTAAACCTAAATTACCAAGTAAGTACTAGTTCGATAGTAAATAGATTTTCTGTAGTTTATCAACGAGTTGTCAGTTTGTTATTGAAAAGTTGTCGATTCGATATCGAATACTTATAGATAAGTAATCGGTATATCACCAAAAAGTTATGAATTTTCTATCGATAAGTCGTCGATATGTTATCGAAAAGTAATAGATTTATTTAGAAGAGTTATCAATTATTTATCAAACCGTAATCGATTTGTGATTAAACAAGTTTTCGATATATTACGGAAACATATGGGTTTGTTTTCAAGAAGCTATTTACTACGACTAGTTATCGGTAGGTTACCAACTTTCTAACGACGTGTTATCGATTTGTTATGAAACAGATAACGATACAATGCAAAATCGATGACACATCTATCTACGATCGAAAGCCATCTGATAAAAGCCAAAACAAAGGCCAACGTCTCGGCGATAACAATTCGACAACTCAACCATAATTTCGCTTTGATAGTAATTTTTGCTAAGCGATAGTAATTTTTTCTTTCTCCTATACAATAAACTTCGTTTAATTAACTATAATGCGATCAATATACATATATAATAATGTATAAATGCTCGCAATGAGTTTTGAATTCGAAATCAACAAAAGACAGCCTACAATTTTTTTCTAATTTCAGCAGTATGAGTGTGACAATAAAATTTAAATATAAGTAAATTCCCTTATCGAAACAAAAACATTGAGTAGCAATATATCGGCAATTTAATGTTTGCGAGTGTACCCCGCCTGTAGTAGAAAAATTGAAGTATTACATATATGGCGATCAATTTTACTGAATAACTTTTAATCCAAGAACAATAAACCTGATTTTTGATTTAATTTGAATTTGATTCAACTGATGAAATTTTTTTAAAATTGCCTCTGCTTTTTATTATTCGCAGCTGTACGGTACGCTACTAAATCCATGACGCCAATATCATCAGGCTACCGCAGTATCTTCGCGGTTTGGATGCGCTCATTCATATTTTGCACAGAAGCTGACGATACGTCTTTCCAACTCTTCGCCTTATTTTTAAGCCGGCATATTGCCATTCTACCTTCACCGTAGTCGGTTAATTAAACGAATCTCGTCGGTAGATAATGAGGCTTCAGGTTCGTTGTATTTTCCTCTTTATAACATAAGTTACACACTTTCAACTTTCTTCAGATTTCTTTTTTTTCGCCATGAACAAACGGAACATCTTAATGTACATATGGACATATGTATATACAAGTGTAAAGAAAGATCCGTCTGTTTTAACTGAAATAAAATATAAATCTACGAGTAGTGAGAATGAATTGAAAAGAAAAATATTGCAAACTAGTTCTAATTAAACTTGCCAAGTAGCGCAAGCTTGGATAAATTACAGCCAATACCTTCCAACGTTTGTATGTCGACAGATTTTACTTTTATCTGGAGTTTCAGATTTTAATTAGCAGTAAAGGAGAGGAAATTGTTGTACATTATTTTTTTCTGTAACACGATTTCTTATAATAATTATTAACTTTGTTCCGATGCACATTAGTACTGACTAACTCACTCCCCACGTGTGATGTAGTGTGTTGTATGCATAACTAAATGGGTATGCACTGCATACTATGCAGCTATATTGTTATGCTTAGTCTAAAATCATGCGTGTCAGTAAACTACACAATTTCAGTTGTAATGAGAAAGCTTCAGATGTAAACGTGAAATGAGAATAGTCAAGTTTAAATGCGAAAGCGTCACTTCGATATGAGAATAGTCACTTATAATAAGAAAGTGTCAAATAAAATTTCGAAAGCGTCAGTTGTAACTGAGAATAGTCAGTTGTAAATAAGAACAGTCAATTGTAAATGCGAATAATCATATGGAAATGAATTAGTCAATTCTTAAGCGAAAGCATCATATGGAAATGAGAATACTCACTTGTAAATTAGAAAGCGTCAATTGAAAATTCGAAAGCCTCAATTGTTATGCGAATAGTCAGTGTAAATGCGAAAACGTTATATGAAAATGAGATTATGAGATTAGTTAATTGTAAATGCGAATACATCTTATAGAATGAGAACACTCACTTGTAATGAGGAAGTATCAAATGAAAATGCGAAAACGTAATTTTAATTGAGGTTATAAAAATTTAATAAAAACAAGCTATGCATAGGGCAATGGGTATATCCTCTACGGATAATAAAATTGATGGAAATTGCTCATATCCGACTGAAATATCTTAGAGTCGGAGCACATTTTGATGACACTCCATACACTGACATTGGCGAGGAATAGTTAACGAATGTACGAATGTATTGCAATTACCAGTGAAGCTTTCGCATATTTAGTTTATGCTCATTTACACGGACTATTCCCATATGACGATTTCGTATTTACATCTGGCGCTTTCTCATTTCCAAATTAAAATGACGCCTTCGCATTATCATTTGACGCTCTCTAGTTTACAAATGACTCTTTCGCATTTAAGATTGGCTATTCTCATTTTCATATGACGTTTTCGCATTTGCATTTGCCGCTTTCTAATTTACAATTGTTTAATCCAATTTACAATTTACAAATACTATTTCCAACTGACGCTTTCTCATTTACAAGTGACTATTCTCATTTCCATATGACGGTTTCTCATTTACAATTGACTATTCTTATTTTAAAGTGACGCTTTCTCATTTAAAACTAAACCTAAAGTACCAAAAAGATTTCTCTAGATCAAAAATCGACAGTTTTTGTTTTTATATGTACTATGTATTTTATATGTACTTGATAAACATTAGACTGGGTCGAAAAAAAAGTTGCTAATGTCCGCCCCTAAATTTGAAGATTATGTTGAGAGGGTTTCGGAAATTTTTTTTAAATTTTTTTGATCCTTCAAAATACAGCCAAAAAGGTTTTTTCGTTATAACTTGGTAATTTACGTCCGATTTTTAAAATTGATATGTCATTATTTTGGCCTTGAGAAGCTTCACATTTCCGTTTAATGTCCTTTTAAGCTATGAAGTCGTTTTCACATGATTAGCTCAGCTAACAAAATTTTACCCCCCTAATGTATGTTTTTTTCCTTACCAAACGAAAGTGCTTAAAAATTTAAGAAAATGTTGCTTTGAAACCATATTACTAAAATAATAAACAAAGAAGTTATAGCACTTTCAATATTTATTGCAACTGTTATTTTACCTGATTCTTATTATACTTAGACCTGAAACTCATGATATTTTTGGAGGAAAAATTGCAGGGTTTGCATTGAAAAGTAATAAAGATATGCCAAATATCATGAATAGGGGAAGTTAAAGTAATAAGTGAGCAAACCTGTTGTTTCGTATTTATAATAATAACACTATGCGACAAAATCAACTTTTTTTTCTGGGTATTGGACAAACCCACTTTTTCGTAGAGATTGAGGCTTAAATAAACAAGTACTATCTCCGTTTTTCGAACCGAAATTTTATTTTTTTGTTAACGCGTTCAGCAAATTGAAAAAGTAAAGGTGGAAAGTTAGAAGTCAGAAGTCGTATTCAGAAGTCAGAGTCTGACTTTTCACCTCAAAAAAAGAATCCAGCCCTTCTAATAACAGAAAAGGGCGGACCACGCCCACATTTTTATTTGTTCAATTTGCTGAACGCGTTAACACAAAAATAAAATAAAATTTCGAAATGTAGAATTTCGAACTTCAAACTTCGTAAGCCGATATCTATTTTTTGGAGGCTAACTACTTTGTTTACTTAAGCCTCAATCTCTACGAAAAAGTGGGTTTGTCCAATACCCAGAAAAAAAGTTGATTTTGTCGCATAGTGTTATTATTATAAATACGAAACAACAGGTTTGACTCACTTATTTACTTTAACATCCCCTATTCATGATATTTGGCATATCTTTATTAACTTTTCAATGCAAACCCTGCAATTTTTCCTCCAAAAATATCATGAGTTTCAGGTCTAAGTATAATAAGAATCAGGTAAAATAACAGTTGCAATAAATATTGAAAGTGCTATAACTTCTTTGTTTATTATTTTAGTAATATGGTTTCAAAGCAACATTTTCTTGAATTTTCAAGTACTTTCGTTTGGTAAGGAAAAAAACATACATTAGGGGGGGTAAAATTTTGTTAGCTGACCTAATCATGTGAAAACGACTTCATAGCTTAAAAGGACATTAAACGGAAATGTGAAGCTTCTCAAGGCCAAAATAATGACATATCAATTTAAAAATCGGACGTAAAATTACCAAGTTATAACGAAAAAACCTTTTTGGCTGTATTTCGAAGGATCAAAAAAAATAAAAAAAATTTTCCGAAACCCTCTCAACACATTCTTCAAATTTAGGGGCGGACATTAACAACTTTTTTTTTGTATGGGGACCAACCCAGTCTAAT
Organism: Eurosta solidaginis; assembly: GCA_029619165.1. Classification (NCBI taxonomy): domain Eukaryota; kingdom Metazoa; phylum Arthropoda; class Insecta; order Diptera; family Tephritidae; genus Eurosta; species Eurosta solidaginis. The sequence goes on along the minus strand of JARSSU010017533.1, from coordinate 2,099 downwards.
AAACATTCTAACTACAAGAAAAAAAAACTGATCCAAGCTTTAGTCAGCTTCGACTTTGAGTATTGCTTCTTTCCCCACAATTTGTAGCATTTCTCTTACGTAAACTCTATAGCATATATTTCGCGACAGATACAACGTACTACATTATACAATGATAAGCAACTTACACTTGAGTCATACTAAACATACCTAAGTGTGGTGGTAGCGTGCTCGGCTTAATGCACGGAAGGACCTGGGTTCAACTGCCGTGCACAGTAACATCAAACATTTAAAAAAAAAGCTTTTTCAGTTAGGTACACATTTTCTAATCGCGGTCGCTCCTCGGAAGTGATTTGGTAAACACTGCGAGGGCATTTTTGCCATGAAATGCTTCTCTGTGAAAACACGTTCGGAGTCAGCAGAAAACATGTATGTCACGTCCTGCCAATTTGTAGGAAAAATTAAAAGGAGCACGACGCAAATTGGAAGAGAAGCTAAATCTCCGCGGAGGTAAATCGTGCCAAGTATTTATGGAGTGGTTCGGAACTACGAAATAGTACCAACACGACAACTAGATCTAAAATGTGCATTTGTGTCTAGTTCAGAACTACAGAAATGGTAAGCTGGGATAATTTCTACCGCCTAGGACATGTTAAATTCGCCAGTTGAAAACACGGAAAAGAGGTAGAGAGCGAACTAGTACCAGCTCCGAATGCAGGTTTTGAGCTATAGATTTTCCCTACAGGGACTGTACTTCAAAAACCATAAATGTAAGCTATTATGAGAAATTAATTATACTTCTTTTGTATTTAACATGATAGTTTCCTAAGAACTATAAACAGTTGTAGTACAATGTAATGTTTCACCTGAACTTAGAACGTGCTTTTTCATTGTCAAATTTTTCATGAAATTATACGACATGAAATTTTGTCATCTTTGCATCTATGAAATCGTAAGCTCGTAAGCTTACACAGGCATTTTTATCAGAAACAAATAACTTCCCTTCAAAAAACGCGAGTACTCTATAAATAATGTAAGGAATACTCCTTTGGGAGTATAGGACTGCTCCAAATCTAATCTGTATTCATACAAAAAATGTGCTCCAATTAACATTGCGATGTCCTAGGAGAGGAGTAGGTGATCCCACTCTCGCTTTGTTTGTGAGTATTCCATAGAGTACATACCTGAGAGTACTTTCCAAAGTACTTTCACTGTAGTACTCCATGGAGCACCCACAGAGGATCATATGCCAAAGTACTAAAGAGGAATTGTGTCGGAAAGAATTATCGAAGTCAATTTAATTTAAAATGAAAGTAAATGACGAGGGGCAATACAACTTTTATATTTTATACTACGAATATTCTTATGTTATTTAGCATTTGCGTGAATAAAGAAACTAATATTTCTCTATACATACTTTAGTATGTATACATAAAACCAGTGCGCTGTTGCATTTTATCAGAGTTGCCATAGTCAAATTTTATTATCAGTTATTTGCATGCAATATTTTACTTTTGGCAACTCTGTTCGATCGTCATCGTGTCGTGATCACTGTCGTTAAAAGACGAGCAATGATCAGCTGATGGTGGTCCGCAAACGCATTGCAAAGGAGTATTGTTAGAGTACTCCAACATGAAGAAAATGGAATACGTAATCCAACAATTTTTGCAGGGTTCCTTATTTTTGAGAAGAGCTTTGGCGCCTTCGTATCGGTAGCAACCGATATCGAAAATGTATTCTTTTATTATCGGATTCCTATTGGTTTCTTATCGGCTTGTTATCGATCTATATCCGGAGAGGACCAACAACATCGATAACACTCCCTAAAACATTCGGGGAGTATTTTTATCGCTACAAAAGAAGAAGAAGAAGGCGAACTATCAGTTACATTTTTCCAATTGAAGCACACTCGGTTAGTATTACCAGATAATTGTTTAGTAGGTTGTCAGAGGAGTATTTCTGGCTGATTTCTGTATCCTTAGAAGACCCTTTTCAATAGAACTGAAGGTCGTATTAAGATTTAGCTACAATTGTTGATAAACTGATTGATCATGGAAGTGACTGATTTCACAGATTCTAAGTAACAAAGTAGAGCACATCACTTCACCAAAGAATCTATA
>JARSSU010017532.1:0-27696 GCA_029619165.1 Eurosta solidaginis | reverse complement strand
TGAAAAAAAAAAAATAAAAATAAAAAAAGGAATAAAAAAAGAAAAAAAAAAAAACTACTCTCCACAAAAAAAGAAATGGCAGTGACGAGTATGGAGATGGTGGAGAAGAAGATGAAGGTTGGGCCGCGAATATAAGGAAAAGGGAAAGATGAAGGCATAATGGAAAAGTAAGAAAGAGGAATAGGAATAGGTAGAACTAAAGCAACGAAAAACTGGGTGTAATAAATAGAAAAAGGTGAGAGAATGAAAAAAAATGGAGAAAAATCGAAAAAGAAAAAAAGAGGGAAAAAATATCGTTAGGCGTGAAAATAAAGAAACTAGAAAGTCCATGTGGTCATATTAAAAAGCTCTCGAGATAGTCGGTAGTACATTACTTTTGACTGGAATGCAACGGATCCATGTATATCCAGCAAAGTCCAATTGTATATTAAAAGCTCTCGAGATAGTCGTAAGTACATTGATTTGTGACTGGAATGCAACGGATCCATGTATATTTCCACAAAGATCATCAACAACGATAAACAACGAAACAACCCAAAATATGCGGTTCATGCTACATGAATCAAGATTGAAAAGGAAATTTCGAGATAAAGAGAAAGGTAATGGAAGCGAAATAGGAGAGTGTTAACAGGAAGACAAAAAAGTCATTAGAAATTACCCCTACAGTCAAACAGCACATTAGCCAGGTAATCCATGTAGTATAAAACATTGATATTTTTTTAATAACATCGAACTAGTGATGAGAAGATTCAACTTTTATCACCCTGCAAAACGATGCGAGAAGAGTCGCACAAAGTGATCGTTCGCACTACAGTTAGTAACTACCTACGAACTGCTCCTAGTCGGATTAACAGTGGAAAGTGTGGTGAACAAACTTATACTTAGAGGACGAAGGTTGAGCTTTTATATTTTAAATCAGAGAGGGCACATTAAGGATTAACCAGAAAAGCTAATCGGCTATGATAGATAACAACGATATTAAAGAACAAAGATATGTGAGATCTATTTATTTCAAAAATTTTCCTGGTATTTCTCCAGTGATTATTTTTTATTTTTAAATTTTTCTCAATACCACTGAAATTACTGGTGTGATTTTATTGAAAGGTCAAAATGGTTATTTTGCGACCGAAATCGATTTTGGGCGATTGGTTAACCGCTGTTATAGCTGTGGTTGTTGTGTAGCGATCAGATACTCCCCGAAGGCTTGAGGAGTGTTATCGATGTTGATGGTCCTTTGCCGTAGGCAGATCGGTACGTTCCTGTACTAAGCCCGACCATCTCTGGAACAATTGTTATGATCACATGGGACATTCTAGGCCATCTCGCCCTCCCACGCCTACTTCCATGAGGAATTCGGGGTCATCAGAGCCTCGGCTGTTAATGAAACAGATTCGCCCACGGATAGGTGAGGTTGGCAATGGGTTTGTAGAAAGCTATATTTTGCGCTGACAAACCTGAAGAGGTTGTGACTACACAAACTCCTTAATCTATTTGGTATTTTAGTCGCCTCTTACGACAGGCATACCTGGGGGATGGTTAATAGCTCGCCTGCTATGTTTCAAATTGACATAATTTAAACTGACCATTATGTTACTGTCAGGATCTGTAAATAATTGTTATTTCCCAAAATTAAAACCAGAAAAACCATAATTCGTCTCAACCGCTTATTTTTGGGGCTATACAGTTACTATTTCGAAGATCAATTATGATTCTTCTGGATTGTCCGCGAATAGTTTTGGGATCATTTCGAGACTTTTTTGTTTTTCTATTGGATCATTTCGTTCCTATTTTGAGATCACATCGAAAAAATGTTTTATCGGGATTATTTCGCATTATTCGAGATAAATTTGGAACTTTTTTCGTCATTATTTCGGGACTATTTTGAGATCTATTTGGTATTAGTTAAGATTCCGTTTTGAGATAAATTTGAAAATGTGTTGGGGAAGATTTTTTTGCAGGATTATATCGAAAACATTGCGTTACAATATCGGCATTATACAGGGACCATTTTGATATCTTTATTGGCTCATTTCAGGGTCATTTCGAAATAATTACGGGATCATGCTAGTGACTATTTCGGCATCTTTTTGTACTATTTTTTAATAATTTAGCAGGGATCGGAAAATTTAATTTGAATGCGAGTTGTCGGAATATTATCGGTGAGTTATCGTGTCATAGGTTTGTTATCGAAAAGTTATCGACTTTTTATCGAAAAATTTCGATCTTTTGTCAAAAAGTATCGATTTTTTATCTAAAAGGTATCTAAAAAATATCGATTTGTTATCGAAAAGCTATCGATAGAGGCGACCGCCGTGGTTAGGTGGTAGAGCCCTCCGCCTATCACAACGGAGATGCTGGGTTCACGTCCCGGGCAAAGCAATATCGAAAAATTTGAAAAAAGCTTTTTTCAATTAGAAAAATTTGTCTAAGCTGTTGTGTTGTGAAGAACAGTTTTCTATATTTGTAGATATGTTAACAGAGTATTGGATATAAACAAATTACTTTAATTACTTTACAAATGACATCATTTCATTTTTAGAAAAACAAATTTAATTTAATTTTCAAATTAAAATTCAAGGTATTATTATAATTAATATCGGGTGCATTAATCCGCTATAAAATTTGTTATATTATTGTTTGTTTACTCATTGATCCACCTCATCATTGTACTTTTATCACAATCTTAAAATGTTTGCAATTCATTTGGCTGCACAAATCAGTAACTTTGCGAAATTGCATGTATTACATTCAGATAAAATCAACAGCTATGTGAAATTTTAATGCAACATCCAGACTATACAATGTGGGTGCAGCAAACTAAAAGTATTATTGACTTTACAGCAGTTGGAGAATCAAGCTCAAATTGTTCAAAGAAAATATGCGTACTCTATTTTTGGTCGCTTTGATTTGCGGCGTTTTGGTGCTGATGTTGGTAAGAAATTTTAAAAGTTGTTTATAATTAAAAAAATTTGAAAATTCGATAAGCTGAAAAACAGTCAAATATGTCCGAACTTTTGTTTCCATGACATTACTCTACTCATTTAATAACATGCATTTATACTTTTTTTCAGCAATCAACGAACGCTAGTCCTCCTACGCAAATGTCGCCCCAAAAGCGGTGACTCAAGCGGTCGTGCACGACGTGCTGCGTATGGAGCTGGTGCTGGTGGTGAAGCTGGTGTGAAAGCTGGTGCAGATGGTGGATTCGATTTTAACATGCGTGCTGATGTCCGTGGCAAGGCCGGTGATGGTCGTGGTGGCAAATAGAAATGCAGGACAACTAAGCTTATAGCCATGATATGCATATATATGAATATGTAGATGGTAAAAAAAATTAGTAAAGCAGAGTAATAAAAAACAAGTAAGGAAGGCTAAGTTTCGGGTGTAACCGAACATTACATACTCAGTTGAGAGCTATGGAGACAAAATAAGGAAAATCACCATGTAGGAAAATGAACCTAGGGTAACCCTGGAATGTGGTTGTATGACATGTGTATCAAATGGAAGGTATTAAAGAGTATTTTAAGAGAGAGTAGGCCATAGTTCTATGGATGGACGCCATTTAGGGATATCGCCATAAAGGTGGACCAGGGCTGACTCTAGAATGTGTTTGTACGATATGGGTATCAAATGAAAGGTGATAATGAGTATTTTAAAAGGGAATGGGCTTTAGTTCTATAGGTGAACGCCTTTTCGACAAATCGCCATAAAGGTGGACCAGGGGTGACTCTAGAATATGTTTGTACGATATGGGTATCAAATGAAAGCTGTTAATGAATATTTTGAAAAGCAGTGATCCTTAGTTCCATAGGTCGCCATTAGGGTGGGCCAGGGGTGACTCTAGAATGTGTTTGTATGATATGGGTATCAAATGAAAGATGGTATGAGTATTTTAAAAGGGAGTAATCCTTAGTTCTATAGGTGGACGCCTTTTCGAGATATCGCCATAAAGGTGGACCAATGGTGACTCTAGAATGTTTGTACGATATGGGTATCAAACCAAAGGTGCTACTGAGCATTTTAAGAGGAAGTGGGCATGAGGTCTATAGGTGGACGCCTTTTCGAGGTATCGTCATTAGGGTGGGCCAGGGGTGACTCTAGAATGTGTTTGTACGATATGGGTATCAAACGAAAGGTGTAACTGATCATTTTAAGATGGAGTGGGCATTAGGTCTATAGGTGGACGCCTTTTCGAGATATCGCCATTAGGGTGAGCCAGGGGTGACTCTAGAATGTTTGTACGATATGGGTATCAAACGAAAGGTGTTACTGAGCATTTTAAGAGGGAGTGGGCATTAGGTCTATAGGTGGACGCCTTTTCGAGATATCGCCATTAGGGTGGGAAAGGGTGACTCTAGAATGTTTTTGTACGATATGGGTATCAAATGAAAGGTGGTAATGAGTATTTTAAAAGGGAGTAATCCTTAGTTCTATAGGTGGACGCCTTTTCGAGATATCGCCATAAACGTGGACCAAGGGTGACTATAGAATGTTTGTACGATATGGATATCAAACGAAAGGTGTTACTGAGCATTTTAAGAGGGAGTGGGCATTAGGTCTATAGGTGGACGCCTTTTCGAGATATCGCCATTAGGGTGGGCCAGGGGTGACTCTAGAATGTTTGTACGATATGGGTATCAAACGAAAGGTGTTACTGAGCATTTTAAGAGGGAGTGGACATTAGGTATATAGGTGGTCGCCTTTTCGAGATATCGCCCATTAGGGTGGGCCAGGGGTGACTCTAGAATGTTTGTACGATATGGGTATCAAACGAAAGGTGTTACTGAGCATTTTAAGAGGGAGTGGACATTAGGTATATAGGTGGTCGCCTTTTCGAGATATCGCCATTAGGGTGGGCCAGGGGTGACTCTAGAATGTTTGTACGATATGGGTATCAAACGAAAGGTGTTACTGAGCATTTTAAGAGGGAGTGGGCATTAGGTCTATAGGTGGACGCCTTTTCGAGATATCGCCATTAGGGTGGGCCAGGGTGATTCTAGAATGTGTTTGTACGATATGGATATCAAATTAAAAGTATTAATGAGGTTTTTAAAAGCGAGTGGCCCTTGGATGTATATGTGAAGGCGTTCTCGCGATATCGACCAAAATGTGGACCAGGTGATCCAGAAAATCATCTGTCGGGTACTGCTAATTTATTTATATATGCAATACCACTAACAGTATTCCTGCCAAGATTCCAAGGGCTGTTGATTTCGCCTTGTAGAACTTTTTCATTTTCTTCTACTTAATATGGTAGGTGTCACACCCATTTTACAAAGTTTTTTCCAAAGTTATATTTTGCGTCAATAAACCAATCCAGTTACCATGTTTCATCCCTTTTTTCGTAGTTGGTATAGAATTATGGCATTTTTTTCATTTTTCGTAATTTTCGATATCGATAAGTGGGCGTGGTTATGGTCGGATTTCGGTCATTTTTTATACCAAGATAAAGTGAGTTCAGATAAGTACGTGGGCTAAGTTTAGTAAAGATATATCGGTTTTTGCTCAAGTTATTGTGTTAACGGCCGAGCGGAAGGACAAACGGTGGACTGTGTATAAAAACTGGGCGTGGCTTCCACCGATTTCGCCCATTTTCACAGAGAACAGTCACCGTCACAGAATCTATGCTCCTACCAAATTTGAGAAGGATTGGTAAATTTTTGTTCGACTTATGGCATTAAAAGTATTCTAGACAAACTAAATGAAAATGGGCGGAGCCACGCCCATTTTGAAATTTTCTTTTATTTTTGGATTTTGTTGCATCATATCATTACTAGAGTTGAATTTTGACATAATTTACTTATATACAGTAAAGATATTAACTTTTTTGTTAAAATTTGAATTTAAAAAAAAATTTTTTAAAAAGTGGGCGTGTTCTTCATCCAATTTTGCTAATTTTTATTTAGCACATATATAGTAATAGTAGTAACGTTCCTGCCAAATTTCATCATGATATCTTCAACGACTGCCAAATTACAGCTTGCAAAACTTTAAAATTACCTTCTTGTAAAAGTGGGCGGTGCCACGCCCATTATCCAAAATCTTACTAGCTTTCTATTCTGCGTCATAACGTCAACCCATCTACCAAGTTTCATCGCTTTAACCGCCTTTGGCAATGAATTATCGCATTTTTTCGGTTTTTCGAAATTTTCGATATCGAAAAAGTGGGCGTGGTTATAGTCCGATATCGTTCATTTTAAATAGCGATCTGAGATGAGTGCTCAGGAACCTACATACCAAATTTCATCAAGATGCCTCAAAATTTACTCAAGTTATCGTGTTAACGGACGGACGGACGGACGGACGGACATGGCTCAATCAAATTTTTTTTCGATCCTGATTATTTTGATATATGGAAGTCTATATCTATCTCGATTCCTTTATATATGTACAACCAACCGTTATCCAATCAAACTTAATATACTCTGTGAGCTCTGCTCAACTGAGTATAAAAATCTGAAAATGTGCAACTTAGAATATACCCGCGGCAAGTATGCTTGTCGTAAGAGGCGACTAAAATACCAAATTGATTTAAGGGGTTGTGTAGCGCAACCCTTTCAATGTATTGCCAGCGCAAAATATAGCCTCTCCAAGCCAATTGTCAACCCTACCTACCCGTGGTGAATCCTGTTACTTTAACCGCCGAGGCTCTGGCGATCCCAATTTCCTCATGGATCTAGGGGGTGGGAGGGCGGTATGGACTTGAAGGTTTCATGTTGTCTTAATAAATCGTTGCTTGTTACAGGAACGTACCGGATCTGCATCCGCCAAAGGATCATCAACATCGTTAACACTCCCCAAGGCCTAAGAGGAGAGTCCTTGTCGCTACAACAACAACAACAACAGCACTGAAGTTCATCTTAAGGGAATTACTTTATGTATGCCCTTTTATTTCCTTTTTTTTTGTAAATCTATGTTTACCCTAGCAAGAAAAGTTGTGTTTATCATTAACTTTTATAAAATACCCCTTTCCCGTTTAGCGACCATATCCAGCAAATAGGTTTGCATTAGAAAATCTGTCCACCTACATTATTAAACATCTTTAAACATTATTTATCAAGTATTGGCCAATTAAAATGCATGCATGAAAAGTTATTTAAGCGGATAAAAGCATTCCTATGTACAAATATTCTGAAAGATGGTCCCTAAAAAAAGTAAAATTGCTAATACTTAAATTGAAGATATCTTATACAAAAATTTGGTCTTCACTGGATACGGTTAAGACGTGCCACAAAGGGTACACATTCAAGATTTCCTTACATAATACTCAAAGCATTAAAATTATATTTTTTAACTGACACCCAAAATCGATAGCACCATAGTCGAAGGATTCAATTGTATATTTTGAACTCGATGCGGGACGGTAGGGTCATAGGTTAGTCAGAATTTTGAGCAATGTGTCACACGCCTTAACTGTATTCAATCGGTACCAAAATTTGTAAGTGATATCTTCAACGCAAGCAATTTCAATATAAGGTATTAGATAAAAAAGAGTTAATTTTTAGTTCTTATATTGAAAGCTTAACTTTGACTTTTATTCGATACGCTTTAACCTTCTTCGGTCGAGACCAAAATTTTTATATCACCTCTGGGCCCATTGTATTACCGACTGCAGGTGTGAAAGATTTAAAAAACTTTATCCACTTTAATTTTTAAGGACCGCCCTAATTTACACACATATTTTCATACAATTCTATTTACTTTCACAACAATAACAATAAACAGATATAGTTTAGCCACATGGCTTATGACATCAACTGCATGTCATCTACTTGACCATTGCCTGCATAATTCATCGTTGCAATTTATTCCAGTGATTGACTGTCTGTCATATCTATAAAGATAAAAGTACATCAAATCTTTAACATACATACATCCATATGTAATATTTTAGTTTATTTTGTTTGTATACAATGTGTTTGTGCCAAATGCACGCAGGTTATTATAAGCCAAAAGCTAAATAGCATTTTGTTGACTTAAGTACAATAATTGATATTAGGAAGCCCCAGATGCGCATGGGATCAGCACAATCTCTTGTTTTATATTTGCCATTTGGCGCGTAACCAATAATTTCGCCATGATTGTAAGTTTATAAGAATATACATATTTACATATGCGATTGGAGGTGATGTAAGATTGACATTGTATAATACATACAGTATATATATATTTGTAAATACTGAAGGATATTTGATTTGATGATAAATATTTGCATACATTAGAACTTCGTACGCATAGGGATGGATTACCTAGAATAAGGGAAAATTATGATGCTAATGGACTGAGTAAATTGAAATTTATTTAGTGTATGCATATCGTGGCGAATATTAGCATTTCTAACATCACTATGCTGTTAATAAATAAACACAACGACAGCAAGCCATTTAGGCACATACATAGAAGGCAACGAAGAATATTTCACACTCATAACAGTATGAAGCAAAGAGCCCTGAAAAAAATGCGACTAGTCTACGATGAATCAGGGCAAAGGAGTTTGTGACTATAGCCAGTTCTACTCTATTATTATTTATTTTATTTTATTCTTTTCATTGCTGTTTTTTTTTCAATTGGCTACATAAATTTCAAACTGATTGATGCCAAATATACCCAAAAGGGACTAAACGGGATCAATAATACCCCAATGTGGACAAAAGAGATCAATCACAGACCGCAGTCCTTAAGGATTAATCGCACGATTTGGTTAGGAGAAATAAATGAACGAGGCTAACTGAGAGTATAGACGAAGCGCGGTGCAAACGAGAATGATCAGTTTGATTTTAACACGCTTTAGTGAGGTACGCGATAATTGTAATTATGAAGTACTACGCCCAAAGTAGTGTAAGTGAAGAACGATTTGTTATACTGAATAGTTGCGCTATTTATTCGACAGTTTAGAATTTCCCAAAATTATGTTTATGGTGGTGTGAGATTAGGCTAGAGATTTAATTCGATGTCCCAGAGGACCATTTTTTGAATAGAAAAGTCGGATTGTGTAGAACAAATTCAATGCAAAACAAGCGTTAATACATTTACTTGCCAATTTAAATAAATTAGTGCTTGGCGCGATATACAGCCGGGAGATTTAGGTCGAGCTTCCCTTACACTTTGTGTTGTGCTACTTTTTAATTTCTCCTAAGGGACCTATTTTCTTTATGGCATCTCCGAATGCCATCTGCAAGCGAATAAATTTTCGCTGAGAAGCTTTCCGAGGGACGAATCTCTTTAGACTTTTTTAATTGAAAAAACTGTTTTCTAAAAAATATTTGGTTTGGTAGGCAAGCATCCTATCGCCGCACAATGGTGGCCGTCCTGTAAAATTAGCTAGAGATGTATTTAAATTAGAATCAACATAAGGTCATTATGACTCGTTGCGCTTAGCTTAAATAAGAAAATGACATTATTGATCTGCAGCGCAACTCTGTATATGGGTGACGAAAAATTCTATAAGGTTCCTAATGGCAATAGCAACGAATGGGTATATTTCTCAAAATTACAGCTCATAAGCTGGTATCTTTATAAAAGTATCTTGTCCGTTGATGTGTCTATGTGACAAAAGTTGAAGTGCGTGGGCGATCTTCATTAGCTCCTCGTTATGGATATTTGAACATTTTTCTCCTTCCATAACATGCCATTTTCAGGCAATTTTTCGTTCAATAACACTGAACATGGCTTGTTGTCAAAAGCAATATTTCCCCAAAAGAATTTTTTTTCAAAGGGCAGTGGAACTGCGTTCCAGTATATTTCAGGCAAAGTTTGCTCAGGAATACTTCTGAAATTTTAAATTTGGGTGAACCTTTTACATCAACTAGAGTTTTCTCGCCAACAACGAAGAAAACTAGTGGTCCTATATATCGCTTACCCATCATAGAAAACATGTTAGAAGCCTACCTACGTCCACAATTATTGTAACACGTTAATGTCCCAAGGAAAATCGATATAACAATTTCAATATTGAGCAACCTGATTTGTACTTGAAATCTGTTAAGACAAACAGCCATCTCTTTGATCTTAAGGATTATTTCAGCGCTTTAAACTCGCCCAAATCAAATCGATTGTCACACTATCTTTCTGCTGAACGTAAAAGTACAATTGAACGCCGCTGCGGCTCAATAAGCGATCACTAACACGCCTTTTAACAATATGGCCTTATAGCTCTGATAAAGAAACCGATAACTTTTCGATATAAATCCAATAACTCTGATAATTATTCGATTACCTTTCGCCTTGTAACGAAGTGGTAACACTCTGACAAAAAATTACAATTACTTTTCGATAACAAATCAATAACTTTCTGACTACATGTCGATTACTTTTCGGTAAATATTCGATAACTTTTGACTACATATCGATTACTTTTCGGTAATCATTCGACAGTTTTTCGATAATAAATCGATTTTTCCAAAAATTTTTAAATTGGAAAAAAAATTGTCTATTCGCTCCTGCAGCAAGTGAATCCAACATATTACGCTTACCCGTTCATTTTATATTCTCCCATATAGACTACGCTTACTCTATACCTTATGCTTTCATTTTGAATTTCACCATATATTGAGCAATGATGTTTACACATCAAAAGAGGCAGAATAAATACTACTTCAATCCTAAAATTAAAAGAAAAAGAAGGAAGATACGGATCAAATAGCATCGTCATATGTTTTATGTTTACATGATAAACAAAAAGAATTTAGACTTTAGTATTGACAACACTACCACAAGAGGTGGTACCGATATTTTTATTTCTATGTTTTTCACGTTTAATAAGTGCAGTTTTTTAATGTAAAATTGTGCAATTTCTAATGTAAATTATATATTGTGAGTCTATTGACTATGTTATATGTCTATGAATGTATCTACGCGAATGCCTATGTATGTATCTGTGCGTGATTACCAAGTAGATATGTTTGTAATGGCCTCTTAAATTAAAACTCATATCTGTAATTTCTCTTTTTTTCACCAGAAAAATGGAAATGCCCCTGAAGATGCTAAAAAAGTTTTAGCGAAACGTCGGGAAAAATAGTGGAATGTTTCATTTGCACTAATCAGCGGTTAGATCGGATTTGCCTATGGAAAAAGAAAATTCCTCTAAAAATACATATATAGAAAAAGTTCTTACTAAATCATCTTCCTATGAATTATAACAACACTGTACAACACATCCACATATTTTTCTTTTAGCAGGGTAACTGAGCGTTTCTTGAAAAGCTTATTTCGTGCAACACATTCGAGTTCTTTAGTTTTTGCACTTTATTCACCATGCTAAATATTTGTTTTGAAACCAACCAAGGGTGCTTATTAAAACATTAATATTTTGATCTAACACCACTAGCAACATGTTGCGGCAACAAGTTGAAACTTTATGACGCCGTGGAGAAGAATTTCCAAAACCTAGTGAAACCAGCAATATGAAATTTAAGAATTGTATTTGGGACCAATAACTTATCGACCAAAACTCTAAAATTTATCGTCAACTGGATCACAAACTCTTTTAAACTATTATTATTTGACTGCCATTGACATAGAGAAATATCTCTGCGATACGGTTTTTTTCAAATATACGCCATAGCGGCTCGGTTAAAAGTTGTTATTTTACAGTGTTATTTTATAGGGTTTTTACAGGGAGTGATTCATATGATCATATTATTATAAAGAAAGTGGACCTGAAATATTTGCATTTTGACTCTACATCATTAGCAACATGTTGCAGCAATAAATTGAAGATTTATGATGCCTTCGGGAAGGGTTTTCATAACCTAGGAAATCAGCATAGTTATTATGATATTGTGGCGAATATTAGCATTTCTACCATCACTATGCTGTTAGTAAATAAACAGAACGACAGTAAGCCATTTACACACATACATATAAGGCAACGAAGAATATTTTACACACGTAGTCAGCAGATGAGAGCGCAGAAGAAAGATAAACAATCACACATTACGTTATCATCAGCTAAGAGCAGAAGCTGTTACTCACACATACACACGCAAATAGCTAGAAGAAAAACATAAACTACAGATATAGACCAAGTATGAGATACACTGTTCAGAAGGCATGTTCGTGAAAAGTCTAGACCATACGTGAAATAGGTGAACGAGGCTAACTGAGACGGTGCAAGCGATAATCAATCAGTTTGATTTACGCACGCTATTAGTAAAGTACACGATAATTGTAATTGTGAAGTACTACTCTCAAAGTAGTATAAATGAAGACCATGTTGCCATACTGAACATTGGAGTTATTTATTCGACAGTTCAGCGATTCGAATTATAAGAGAAGCTGCAGAATAATCAGAATTCCCAAAATTCGTTAAAATATTTAAAGATTTTTATTAGGACCAATAACTTATGAGCCAAGAATGTTGAAACTTATATATTTGTCGTAAATTATAACACAAACTCTTTTTAATAGTTAACATTTAACTGCCATTGAAGTAGAGAAGTATCTATGCGATACCGCCATTCAAAATATGCCATGGTGACTCTGTTGAAAGCTTATTGTTGTACAGTGCTATATTGTAGTACTCTTGTAGAGAATTCTTCACAGGCAATGAAGAGATATAAGGACCTTATGGAAATTTTAACATTTTAATCCGATATCATTAGAACATGATGCAGCAACAAGCTGAAACTTTATGATGCCTTGGAAAGACTTGACGAACCTACTGGAATGCGAAAAATCACTGCTACGAGGGTTTATATTTATATTTTGAGCCTTGCCAACACTAATTGTTTGCCGGCGTCATCTGACGTCTTCAATTGAAAGGTTGACGAAAATTTTGGCATTTGAGCACAACTTGTGTTGTTAACAGTAACTTAAAAATTGTATCTCAGCGAAAAAATGGAATTAACTCGTGAAAATTTTCGTTCGATGATTTTTTACGACTTTCGACGTGGATTATAAAGACAGCGGTTGCTTTGACCAACTCCCTTCCACCTTTGGCGATGAAGCCCCGTCCTTTGCCACTGCGAAGCGCTGATATAACGAATTCCATCGTGGTCGCCGTACGCTGGGGGACGAAAGTCGTGAAGGTCGTCCAAAATCGATTGTTGTGCAATAAAACATTGGCGCTGTGCGCGAACTTAAATTGCAATATCGTCATACGACTTAACGTGAGATTCAGGCATCCCTGGGCATTAGTATGACGAGCATAAATAAGATATTGCATGAACATTTACCTGTGAAAAAATTTGTTCGCGTTGGATCCATAATTTTACAAAAGCTCAAAAAGATGCTCGTGTCAATTGGTGCACAGAAATGCTCATGAAACACATTCGCGGTACATCAAAAGCTGGATATTACATCTACACAGGTGACGAAGATTGGATCTATGCTTATGATATCGACACAAAACAGTAATCCACTGTATGGGTCTTCCAAGATGAGCCAACTCCGACAAAAGTGATTCGTGCGCGAAGCACTTCGAAGCAAATGATCGCCTGTTTTCTCCGGAATAACTGGACATGTGGCTACCGTTCCATTAGAGCAACGAAGAACGGTGAATCCTGAATGGTACACAACTATTTTTTTGCCAGTAGTGCTTGGTGAAATACGGAAGAAGAAGCGCCAACGAAGAATCATTCTTCATCATGACAATGCCAGCTCTCACACAGCGGCTGAAACAACCGTCTATTTGACTGGCCAAAACGTCGAATTAATGAGTCATCCTCCGTACAGCCCACATTTGGCACTAGATGACTTCCTTTATTTCCGCAAATCAAAAATAAATTTCGTGGCCAACGTTTTTCGGCGCCTGAGGAAGCCGTTGATGCATTCAAAAACCATATCTTGGAGATACCTTAATCGGAGTGGAAAAAGTGCTATGAAAATTGGCTTGAACGCATGCAAAAGTGTATTGATTATCATGGGGAATAATTCGAAAAACAATAAAGCCATTTTCGATAATAAATTACTATCTTTTAATTATTAGGCTCAAAATATAAATAGCACCCTCGTATTACTGCAATTTGTTGAAAAACAAGCTTTTAACCCCTAACCTTTAACTGCAATTGAAACAAATCAGATCTATATAATACCGCCTTTAAGAAATACATATGTTACTGTCAGTTTGTTTAAAAGTTGTTATTATACGGTATTACTTGTGAAGCTGAAAACATCATGTAATACGTGATAGAGAACAAATTGGTTGAGTTTTGCGTGGGTACTACTTTTTCCAAGCAATTACCGCATGATGTTTGTACACAGTAAAAGCAAATTGTTTTTTTTCTTTAAATTCCATTTCAATCATAAATTCTATGC
Source organism: Eurosta solidaginis (assembly GCA_029619165.1). NCBI lineage: Eukaryota > Metazoa > Arthropoda > Insecta > Diptera > Tephritidae > Eurosta > Eurosta solidaginis. The sequence continues at coordinate 13,440 of JARSSU010017532.1, read as the reverse complement.
TTACTGTGCATTAATTGTTTCTTAACAAAGCTGACAATTAACAAAGTCACGATTTTGAGTTCGGGAAAATATGGTTAGAGCAGGCAGCGGAGGATTAGTGTTCCTTCCCAAATATGGATTCTTACGCATTTAAATGAGTCAACCTACTTATTAGGGATATTAGCTTAAAACTTAAAGCTTTCAGAAAATTGGTAGTATGCCTTAAGATGGAGGCATTAACGCTTATTTTAAGAATATATCAAATAATAAAACATAGCCCTTTGAAAAAATTTCAGTGACCGGTGACTCATTGTAAATACTAACCCTCATTTAGATACGAAAATCTGGCAGACAGCTGCTGACATTTGCTTCTTTTTTGCTATACATAACAACAAATTTGATAATTATTATTTTTTAATAATGTTGCTAAGTGTTGGCAGTTAGGCAAAGAGGCAAATAAACGACTTATCATACCTGTCCTTATATTCGCACGCTTTGTACAAAGAACAATTATAACTGCCGCAATTTTATTCTCTTGCATACACACAAGTTATCTCAACTCTTAAGTCAGTATTTGTAAACATTGTTGGCATTAATGAGGCAAACTGGTGACTTCACTGACACTTAAATATGTTGGCTTGAGAATCAATGTCAAATTGGATTACTTCATACTCCGGCTATGTGTCAAATCAGGTTTTGTTCACTTACTCAGAGAACGTACACCAACTAACTTTTATGGCATTTGGTATCAACACAAATTATTTAAATAAATACGATGACGTCAAAAATAGAGTGAAACAGTATAACCTTTGGTAAAGGTTTGATCAAGGAAAGTCTGTTCTATATGAATTATGCAACTTAACTTTTATATCCAATAATAAACCTAAAACGGAGTCGTGATGAAATTAGTTCCGAAAAAGAAACCGATACCGAGCTGGAGACCGGAAGCACAACCAAAATTGAGAACGGATGCAAAACCGGAACCGAATCTCATTCTGAAAGCTGAACTTAATAAACCCGTAAACGAAAACAAAACGGTAAACGAAAACAAGACAGGAAGCGAAACCGCAACAGAAAGAGAATCTGTAAATTAAAGTGTAAAAGATTTTACAAAAAAAACCTTACCTGAAATTCAAAACCTACACCTCGACAAGAGGCAATCCTGGAAGGCAAACGAAATCAACAAACAAAACCGATCGCGAAGCGAGATGATACCTGAGAGCGTAACTGGATTTGCATCTTTAAACTGGAACCTGAACTATAATTCGAGGTTGAAACCGAAACCAAATCCGAATTCGGAATAACCGGAATAACAGAAACCGAGCTTAAACATATTGGATTCCACCCAAAGTTGAATCTGGAACCAAAAACGAAAAAGAAGCTAGAGCCGAACAGTAAAATAAAAAAAACGGATCCAAAATCGAAAAGAAGCTGAAATCGAAACAGAAGTCGAATCCCAAACCAGAACAGAAATTCAAACCACACATGGAACTGAAACCGGATGGGACTCGAAACTGCAATAAGAACTGTGTTAAAACCACACAACTAGTCCGGAACTGCATTCGAAATCGAAGTAGGATTCGAGCCCGATCCGAACAGTGTACGGATACGAAAAAGAAACTAGAACCCAAACATAAAATAGTAATGCCGATATGAAACCGAAATTGGAAACTGAAACAGGAAATAGAAATGGATTCGGAACTGAAACTAGAATTGCATACGGAACCGACATCCGAACTGAATTAAAACCAAAAACCGAGCCTGGCACTCCGTTCAGGTTAGGATAGGTTGAACTGGCCGGTCCACGAGGACCTCACATAGAATGAATAAGTCCGTAGTGTTTACCAGAAGTTTGTTTAACGACCCTATCAAAACCAGGTCCTATGTTATAAAATAACTCCGTCATCTTGGCAAATGCTAGAAGCTTCCTAGGATTTGAGCCACTTGCTGCTTCTAGATCTGACAGCTGTATCACTCCTAATAGCTGGGAACTGTGTTCAAAACTGAAACCAAAATAAGTCTCGCGCGCGACCGAAATCAGGTCAATACCAATAACGGGCCTTAAAATGAAAATGGAACCAAAAACCTTAACAAAACTGAAAAAAAAACCGAAGCAATAATCGGAACATAAACAAAAAATGGAACAAACCGAAAACGAAAACAAAACCAAAAATGAAAAAAATGAAACCGTCCAAGAATCAAAATGAAAATCGGGACTGCAATTAAATTTAGAAGCTGAAGTAGAAAATTTTCACCAAAATCTGAATTATGACCATAACCAAAACTGAAAATATAAGCAAAATAAATTCAAACCTGAAAGTGGATACGATCTAGACATGAAACCAAAACCGAACGCCAAGCTGAAATGGTACTATAAAGAACCAAATTCACAGCGTATACGGTATCCGTACTATCAATTGTATTTGGTTTAATGCTCAGAACTATGAACCTGAACTCGAACCGGTTAAGTAGCCGAAAGATATGTAGTAGTTTTTTGGGGCGAAAGCTCAAGGCGTTCTCCATATAAGTCAATTTTTCGGAAGCAAAAAGCAAGGAGGGCTTGTAATTTGGTCCTGTTTCAGCTATAAAAAAAAATAAAAATATCCCAAGCACACTCTAGACTCTGTAGAGCAACTTCTAACCCCTTGAGTAGAACTACCCGAGCGAGAACGAGTCGACAAAGTGTTGAGCAAGCAAGCGACATCTTTGGAAAGATCAAGGCCTTTTGAAGAGTGAGTTTTTGTGGCGATCTCCTTCTGTAAGCCCTTCCTTCGCAAGCGCAAAGTGAAGTACCAAAATCACCCATATTGTAACGACCTCCATATGCTCCATACAATAGAGATTAGTTTCTTACTCATTCCTCTTTCTACAAGTTTAGTGAGCACGGTTTTTTTATTTATGATTGACCCCTTACAACTTCACATTAAAAAATCACAATGATAGTTACTCGTCACCTTGAGATTATAATTTATTAACGCACACTCACTTGAATGCCTTTACGCCTTCACTTAAAATGTAATAAACACGATGATCATCAAAACTATATGAGTAAATGGTGGTGATGATCAAAGATCGCTACGATCAATCTAAATGTAATGACAGTGCGGCTGGTACTTGATGAACACTTTCAAGCAACAATTACTATAAGTAGAAGTTTTTGTTGTGACTTTTTAAGCTCCTCCGCATATGTAAGTGATTATATTTTTTAAGTGATGTGTTATACTTCAAGACTTAATACTTTTTACTTCTATGTCGTTTTAGTTTTTTTCTCCTCATTTATATTATTTTTATTTTTGTTGCTACCATAGTATATCGTATTAGCCTACTTAGCTCACCCACTTCAAAGCCGATCAACTGAAGATCACCTTTAATGCCTTTTGCAGTTTTACCGCGAAATCGCATTGCTTTTAAATATAATGGCATGAGCACTTATGAAGATATTGTTGTTACTTTTTCTGCTTTTCGCATGCTTTGTTTCCTCAAAATTTGCTCTTACAATCAAAAGCGATCGTGCTGATTGATCGCATTCATCGACCGCTTCAGTTATTTTTTAGAGCGTGACATGCTTCATGGTTTTCTTTTGTTGTACCTATCTGCCAAAATGTGGTGAACATACTTAAAAGATTTGCAATTTTTTTGTTTATTTCGCCTAGCTGATATCGCCACAAAAAATAGACCATACTCTTAAAAAGGTAAACAAAAAAATTTGCACGCCGTCGCTTTATTCTCACAGAAGTCGTGACTTATTTTAATTTTTTTTGCACTATCCTAATACTCTCCATATATTCATAAATTTTATGATTTTTGTTTTGATTGCGCATGTTGACGTAGTTTATGTTTATTTTTATATTTTCTTTCTTGTCGTCTTTGCCCCTGTTTATGTGATTAAGTTTTTTGTTTGTATTTCTTATTTCTTTTGCTCGCGCGACTTATCGCAAATATCTGACCCAAATCTTCAATCAAAACTATAAAGCGTGTATTTTTTTATTATATTCATATTTAGTAAGTTTTTTATTGACTTAGGCTGATTAAATGTTTTAAATTTTTATTTATTAATTTTTTATATTTATTAAACTCATCGTTATCTTAAGTTAGCAGCTTTTTAATTAAGTGCGGCGTTTCAGAGGTGATATTGTGTTACCCTAGTTTTTTATGTATATTTATTCTGGAAAGAGTAATTTAACTGATTTTTTTCTATATGATTTTGTACAGTTTTTTATTTTATTTTTTTGTTTTTGCCTTTTATTTATCTACCTTATCTGTACGAGCTTATATTTTAGGCTGTGTAGCTTTCGCCAGTTAATAAATTTTCTTTAACTCGGTCAATAAGGGTTTGATATTTTATTTAAATATCGAATCACAGCAAATATTTGTGTGTAGATGTTTGTAGTTCATACGTTTAATCATACCTAGTCAGAAATTTCTTCATGTATGATATTGGGACGTGGTCGGAATTGTTTCAAATACTTGCGTACCAGCTTTTATTTAGAGTTATCTAAATTTTTTCGAGTATGCAGTTTTGTAGCGCAATCAATTGTAATTTAATAAAGTGCAAGTTATAGCTAGCTCAAATTTCGTTATGATTTTGACAATTTTGTTGTACAGAAGGGTGTTATATAAAATTTATCCCATATAAAATATAAGATAATGCTCACTTTGTATAGAAGTAAGTCCGAAACACCCATCAGGAAAAAAATTGCCAAAAAGCAATGCGAATTTTGAGAGAGACCTATCACTTGCCTTAAAATTGATTGGGCTACAAAACTGCATACTCAAAATATCTTTCTACAAACTCAAAATAAAATTTTCGAAATTTACATAAAGTGTTTCGCGCATTTTCGACATTTTTCGAAGATGTTTTCAATACTGGTTTTGCATAATTTCAGTTACAAAATTTATAGATATTTCTTCTTAAATTATAGAAAAATATAATAAATAAGAAGAAATTTAACTGATGAAAAATGTCATTTCATAAGAGAAGCTTCTGGGTCATTCGAATAACATGCATAACAAACAAAATTTCTTGTTGGGTACCAGCACGCTACATTCCTCCGAGCTGATTCGCTCCCACAGACGTTTTCTGAACACCGGAAAAATTAAAGATCTAGTAGTTCTCTTGTCACATATTCACCTCTTTTTTATACTCATCTGAGCAGAGCTCACAGAGTAATATTAACTTTGTTCGCATAACGGTAAACGTAACGGCATAAACTAATCGAGATAGATATAGACTTCAATATATCAAAATGATCTGGGTGAAAAAGAAATTCATTTAGCCATGTCCGTCCATCTGTAACACGATAACTTGAGTAAATTTTGAGGTATCTTGATGAATTTGGTATGTAGGTTCCTGGGCGCTCATCTCAGATCCCTATTTAAAATGAACGAAATCGGACTACAACCACGCCCACTTTTTCGTTATCGGAAATTCGAAACCGAAAAGTGCGATAATCTCATTACCAAAGACGGATAAAGCTATGAAACTTGATAATTAGAAAATTTTTGGACAATGGGCGTGCACCGCCCACTTTTGAAATAAGGTAATTTAACAGTTTTTGTCAAGCTGTATTTGGCATCGTCGAGATGATCATGATGAAATTTGGTAGGCCGTTACTCCTATTACTATATGTGGCTAAATAAAAATAGCAGAAATCGGATGACGAACACGCCCACTTTTATTTTTTAAGTCAAATTTTTAAACAAATAATTTAATATCTTTACAGTATAAGAGTAATTTTGTCCAACATTCGACTCCAGTAATGATATGGTGCAACAAAATACAAAGATAAAAGAAAATTCAAAATGGGCGTGACTCCGCCCTTTTTATTTAACTCGTCCAGAATACTTTTAAGCCATAAGTCGAACAAAAATTTACCAGTCCTTGTGAAATTTCGTAGGGGTTAGATTTATGACGATAACTGTTTTCTGTAAAATGGGGCGAAATCGGTTTAAGCCACGCCCAGTTTTTATACACAGTCGACCGTCTGTCCTTCCGCTCGGCCGTTAACACGATAACTTGAGCAAAAATCGATTTCATCTTAACTAAACTTAGTTCACGTACTTAATCTGAATCACTTTATGATACTCTATAAATATGGCCGAAATCCGACTATGACCCACGCGCCCACTTTTCCGATATCGAAAATTACGAAAATGATGCCAAACTCTGTACCAAATATGAAAAAAGAGATGAAACATGGTAATTGGATTGGTTTATTGACGCAAAATATAAATTTGAAAAAGCTTTGTGAAATGGGTGTGACACTAAGTATATATACCATATACCATGGCATACCAAATTAAGTAGAAGAAAATGAAAAGTTCTGCAGGGCGAAATCAAAGCCTTGGATCTTGGCAGGAATACTGTTCGTGGTATGAACATATATAGAATAAATTAGCGGTTACCCGACAGAAGATGTTCTGGGTCACCTGGTCCACATTTTTGCTCGATATCTCGAAAACGCCTTCACATATACAACTAAGCTACTACCTTTAAACCCTCATTAATACTTTTAATTTGATACCATATTCGTACAACATATTCTAGAGTCACCCCTGGTCCACCTTATAGAACTAAGGCCCACTCACTTTATAAATATCATTAACACCTTTCATTTGATACACATGTCATACAAAGACACATTCTGTTATCACTTTCCATGGGTTATTTTTTACGCCTAAGTCATTTGCTACAATGGTGATTTTCCCCTATTTTGCGTCGTCAATAAGCACTCAGCTGACGAATGTAATCGTTTCAGTCTGATACACCAGCACTTAGCCCATTCCTCGCACACGAGTGAACTTACTACATTAGTGCTAAGCATAATGATATAATACTATATATATTGCACTGGCCTTAAGACAGGTATCCATATGTTCAATCAAATCTATATCTTGATATAATTGTATAACATACATCCGTGTTTTCTGGACAGAAATCCCAAAAGGTGTGCAACTAAATCCGTTTGCATGGTGATTCTTACATATGTTCATCGTCCTTCGTTCCTCGCTCGTCATTATGTATATGACTACTTGGGTTTCTAACGGATTGTTTAGCGCAACCCTTGCAGGATCTGCCCGGTCGGGTTATCTTAGCAAGCGCAGACTCTTTCCTGGGAATGAAGGGTGTGTAGTGATCCTACTTAGAGCTCCAAAAGTTCATATCAAACCACGTTCCCAGAGATCTGACCCCATTCCTGTGAGCGCGTGCCAAAACTTCGATGCCCCTCTCTCCTTCATATATAGTGGCAATATATTGGCAACTACCGCTTTTGTTCTTCGTTGTATAGAAGTCACCCTAGTGATGCAGTCCGCTTACAAGAAACTTTGCAAGAACATCGCCAAAAATCGATTTTACTAATAGAAATCATGTGAAGAAATATCAGTGCCATCAGGCCACACACTTCATCTAAAGTTAAATTGACACCTGATCACTGCACGTTAAAACTATACTACTATAGTATAATAAGGAGCCACAGCTCTCATGTGTTTTGGTCGTTCTATACCATAATATAATTTGTTTAGATTATTTATAAAATGTACCCGATATTGGCTGATAATAGCATATGAACCTTAAACGCGAATAGATCAGCTATCATAAAGATACTTGCTTGGAAACCAGTATGAGAACGAAGAGTATTATCTGGTCATACGGAGTTTTTTTAACGCCGTAAATTATTGAGTGCATTTTTGTATTTGTAGTTGTGAAAAGTGAAACACTGTTAGTACTCCGTCGTATACCAACGCTGAATCTCATATTATGGTGTGCGCTTGTCGTTAAGTTTTTTAATTCATCTGCTCTCGTGAATATACCAGTTTGTGTGTTTCTAAGTGTGCAATTGCCAAGCATCAATCATGTCAAGAACAGCGAACTGATCGATCGCGTTTTCTATGTCGCTTTGTATTTAGGCTGTCTTGGAAATTCTTCTTCAGACACTTTAACCTGGATTGCTCCAGGTTTAAATACTCATAGGTGTTTTAGATACTACAAGCCAAACATCTAGCGAGAGAAACCATAGTTGACTCGTTCTCACTCAAGCTGCGCTATATAAGCCGAAAGAGTGATGGTTCTGAGAGGGCAAAAAAGGCCCAATGTCTCTACAGTCTATGCCTACTCAGAGGCATCTACAGAGTATCCGGAAAGCTGACTCTTATTTTGACACAAAACGCCTACATACAGACTCAGAGCGACATACTCATCTAGAAAGCCTGTATTTCCTTTATAAGAGAGCCGTACAAAGCGTCATATGTTCATAGCGTCCACTTTGCTGTAACCTCCGTACTTTTCACTACGTATTCCCATGAGATTACCACTTGGTGGTCTAGATGGCAGAGATTCCGGTCAGAGTCGATAATTCCTACGAGGCTGTTTGAAATCTTTGAGTTTCACTCCAACAACTGGGACGATGATGTAGACTTAGTCTTGTGTGTTTACAGTGGTTAAAGTCCAATTTTTCTTTTGGTCTGAGTCAAGACAATGCATAAAATATATGCAGTTATGCTTTTCGCTAGTTTGAGTTCTTGATGAGTTTGACAAACCTAGCATTACGTTATATTTATGTAGCATGGGATTCGAATTTACAAAAGTACACATACAATCAATATGCGACATGTAGCAGCTAATCAATAGATATATAAAGTAAATTATACGAAAGCGGAGTATTTAGATATAACATGTGAACGACGAGAAGTCGATAGTTTATGGAGGTATCATTTTATGGCCAAGCATGCAGACTAAACGACCATTACTGAAAGATAGCTGGTTGGTTGGAGTGGCGAGGTCCCAATTGACTTCGATGTTATGCGCTCATGCGCCGTTTTGGTGTGATAACATCAAATGCTCGTGAGTTAGAAACAATGAAAAGGGTTTTTGTATAGAATGTGCTAGTGACATTTTTGATCGTGCCTCAGAGAAAAACTTAACGTCCCCGCCTATGTCCTAGTTGGGGGGACACAAACACGGTGGTAGTATTTATGACATCTTGAGAAAAAGGGTCTACACAGTCTCCCCTGAACCAAAGAGCGCCGGCAGACAGGTACTTCCGTAACAACCCACCATACCAGCCCAGCGGAGCCGGGAAACCACACGGGCCCGACCAACCCGCCCTAACATCGCGTTGAGTTCTGGGAGGCGTTTCGAAAAGGGGCTTTCCATTTACCAAGAAACTTTATTCTCTTATTCTCTGTCCTCGTTCAATTCTTTATTACTATTTAATTAATTCGTGCTATTGTCCGGAGCATGTGTGCCTTGGGGGGCCATGTATTTCCACACAGCAAGAGAATGCTCAATGGACAGTGGCCGTTTCCTCCGTGTTCAAACCTGTTTTTTCCTTTTCCAACCTTCAAAGCAGCCGTTTTCACGACGAAGACCCTGTTTCTGTCCTTCCCTCCTCCTCCGCCTTCTCTCTCCGGACGCGAGCACGCAGCTGCGACAGGCAGGTATTGTTTTCCATCCCAAAGCTCCCATCCGTACCACATTGTACCGCAATTACGGCGAACACAGCCCACATGCCTTAACTGCCTCTGCCATTCGTCACAATGCCGCGCCCCCTTCCAGACAGCCAAATCGGAGCAACAGACGCACAACACATACCGCACAACTATCAACTACTTCTCAGATATATCCCTAAATGTCCCTGTTCATCTTAGAAGTGACAATACAGCCTCACCAAAGCTGCTCCGAGATCAGCGTTTTTTATTTAGTACTTTTCGCATTATTTTTTATTTTCTTTTTTTCGTTATACAGGTGGATACCCACAAACGACGATCACGGATCAGACACTTACGACACACGGTAGAATGCTGCTAAGACGACGCACGTGTACTGCAACGAGTAGGCAAAAACAATAAATCAGTACAGTCCACGAGACAAGGCCGAATTTTCGAAGAAAGGGAGGAAAAAGGGGAGACCGCGCTACAGCCCGAGTGCTCCCGCCCACGGCCGCCAGTGGCTCTCTGCCGCCAGTGCTTGGGAGAAATGCGACCGCGCGGGGGGAGAATGCGGACCGCGTTGAAATGTAGAGTCCCTCGCCCCCCAAGGGGTGCAAAGAGCAGAGGACCACTCCTCCTTTGTATGTCGCATCGGCCTTTGCGTAAGATCACGCTGAGACCGTCAAGAGCCGCTCCACGCCGTGTACGTCTCATCCCCCATCTCGTTACCCTGTATGTTTCCATGCCCCCGGCACCATATGCAGGTACTCATTTGCCGCTTCGTCCCAGAAGTTCATGGCGCGCTCGCCCCTGCCCCAACCAGGTCTGATGTATATTGGTCCTCTGGCGGCAGAGGCCCCAGAGCCGCCTGGCCTCATCGGAGAAAATGGCTACCCTGCTTACCGTTTTACCCTTGATATCATTAACGCTCTGCACCGCCTCTCTGATATCGAAAACTCCTTGAAACACACTTGCCGAGTCACGCGTTTTACAGCCCGCATTAGCTCATAAGGAGCAGTGGATGTCGAGAAAGTCGCAAATGACTGTCCGCGCTCTCCACTTGCTGGCATGCGACTCACTACTTCCGCAAGCCACTTTTAGAGTCCGTCGTGAAACCGCTAGATCGTGCGACATTTGTCTCTTGGTCAGTAGGCTTATTACCCCTTCATCTTTCGAATGCTTTCCATTGTGGGGAAGAGAATTGTGCCCGTATTTACGCTCTGTCTTCTCCTTACTAATGCGGTGCTATACTGCCTCGAAGTCTTAAGGTGCTACATTTGTGATGCACGTTCTCTGATAAATAATCTAACCGGTGGAACCATTGCAAATCCGTTTAAAGCTTCCCCGGGACACGACCTAATTGCCCCCGGTGATCGCTCCGCAGGCATATCGTTGAACTTTCCCTAGCTGTGTAGTATATGTATTTTTCACACTCAAACCGCCTTCTCACCTACGAGTGCCGCATATGTAAGAATTGGTCAATATTGCCTTAGACATGCAGGCCTTGAGGTCTGGCCTAGACCCCACTTTTTTTATCTAGCATTCCTTTGCAGGCATATATAGCACCCTGTTAGTCTTCGTTTGACTCTGTGGTATGTTGTAAAGCTTCCAGGGGTTCCAGCTTTGGTGTTAAAAATACTCCTAATATTTGGCTCTAATGCAGAAAGACTTATACGTGTCTGCGGCATAAGTATGCAAGAGTGGGAAGGTTAAAACCTTGGGATGTTCGGAAGTCCTAGGGTGAAGAGCACATAGTCTCCGTCGCTTTGAGGGGTTAACGCTTAGTTCCGAGCGGTTCTCCGCGGCAATCTGCGTCAGGCTTCCTCAGTGATGCGCTGCAGATCCCCTTAACACATGGGACACCAGGACTAAAACTCCACCTAGAAGATAGCCAGTAATTATGCCTACGGTCATCCGCGATTGTGTAGTGCGCCATGCACTTTAACCCCCATCTTGTTGATGTGACGAGTATTTTGTCTAATAACGTCCAAATATAGCGAAGGTTCTAACTTTTAAAGATAATTTGATAGTCATTCACAGATTAATTGTTTGTAGTTTGATCGCATGCCGGGGGGATTAATTGAACGATTATTTAATATTTTGCTGCTCACCTTCAATTCAATACATCGCAAAATTTTCATTTGAGTTTAGACCGCAAAAATTTTATTACTGCGATTATCCGGCAAATATTAACTAGACCGCAGCATTGTTGTTTAAACATAGTGCTACAAGCAATCTACACTATAATCATGATGGCTTACGAAATTAAAATGTATACAGATCCTCCAACCGATAAAGCAATATTCACAATTTGCCGGCATTGAGTTATAACCAGATAATAGTAAAATCAACGTAGCGTAAATGCATTGAAGAGCAAATGTGGAGCTTCTCTTGCAGGTATATCGATAATCATGGAAAATCGATAAACAGACTCAAAACTTTAAATATCAAACCATAGCTTAAGAATTTTCAGTGCTTTTAAAACAATCGATACTAATCATAGCATAAACCTAACAATATAAATCGATAATTTGTATCGACATCCATCATACATTCTCCTCAAATAATAGTAACTAAGGCAACCTATACTTTTTGAAGCTGGTTCCCATCTAAGTTTGGTTCACCAGACAATACATGTTACTGATGAATTGAACTGGTAAGAGCGATTATTCTTCATATCCCTAGATTATAGATCTTCACCATTCAAACAATAATGGGAAATTTTGCGTATTGCGAGCATGCGTCTAGTAAGATATTCGGGACTACTCTAAGCTTCGTAGTATGTTAATATCTATAAGGCTTTTATATTCAATAACATTTGGCCCACGCGCTCAATTTCAAGGTTCCTTTTGTGTGGTACATCTTAGGACAACTTAGTTGGGTAAAGCTTTTGTTGCTCGAAATCGAAGATGCCTTGTAAGCTACGTTCATAAGCTAAAAAAATCATTATTGGTTCCATTACAGAAAGTAAAATTTGGTATGTGCATGGGCGCACTATCTAGTAGAATAAAGCAACCTAGTTAGGGTTCAAACTAAAAGTAGTCTACGGCGAGAATTAGCTTATTTAAGTACGGTAGTACCACGTCTATCATTAAGTTTAATAAACCTTTTTAATAACCTATGAGTACTTTTTTCATTTAAGGGCGACTTTCAAAGTTACATAAACTATGCTCAACATGTTTTCTACTCTGTTATTTGCTCGACTTTTGCGAAAACTGAATATCATAATTTTGGGGTTTATAAATTTTAGTTGATTTTTCAAAAATATCCTATCATGTGTGTATGGTGTTGGTAATTTTTCAGAAAAATCGTGACTTGATGTTATACTCGAGTTGGATTTTTGGAAGAAAGTAGATACCCATGTTCGATAAAGGCAATATGATATTTGCTTGATAAGTTACTCGATTTCAAGATATAATACGTTTTTTTTATACTCAATGTTGAGCAGACTCACCGAGTTATTAACTGGATTGGAAATAAACGGTTGGTTGTACAGTATAAAGGAATAGAGATAGATATAGACTTTCCATATATATATCAAATCCATCAGTATCGAAAAAAGGAATTGAATTGGAGCCAAATGTCCGCCCGTACCCGTCCGTTAACCGATAACTTGAGGGTATCGTGATGAAATTTGGTATGTCGTAGGTTCCTGGGCAAACTCATCTCAGTTCGCTGTTAAAATGAATGATAGTCGGGGGGTTATCGGGGGGGGATTGGATATAACCACTTCGCGGGGGTTTGGGATTTTGCCCACTTTTTTCGATATCGAAAATTTTCGAATAAATCGAAGTATGTGCGATTAAATCCAATACCAAAGATGGGATAAATGCGATGAAACTTTTGTATGTTGAGTTGATACTTTATGACGCAGCAATAGAGCTGATTAGTAAAATTTTGGACAATGGCGCTAGCACCCCCCACGTTTAAAAAGGTAATTTAGAAGTTTGCAATCTTGTAATTGTTTGCAGTCCGTTGAACAGGATTATCGCATGAGAGTGAAAATTTGGCTCAGCATTGGGAACGTTACCT
>JARSSU010017531.1:0-15026 GCA_029619165.1 Eurosta solidaginis | reverse complement strand
TCCACTTCAATGCCATCTTAAAACACAAACGTTGAGTTAAACAGTTAAAGCCAAGTAAGAACGGACTGTCTTCGGCTGTGCCGAGACTTCATACCTTTCATGAATGAGGCTGAACAATAATCTTATCCCGTTCGTAATCTCCGAATAATCGGATGTATAAGATGATAATATATAGTGAACAGATCTACATACTAAGGTTTACGTCGTTACTTTATCGGCGCGGCGGTGGCGTAGGCTCTATTATATACCGCGGCGGCGGCGTAGGCGGCGCGCCGGCGTACGCCGGTGTTTTTACTTTAAAAGCTTGATTTTTCTATTTAAAAAAATTATATTTAGGAAAGGTTTTGTTTATATGTATTTAAGGAAATCAACGTGTTGGCCATTTCGGAAAGATCCGGGGTTTTTGCATCAAAATCTCGCAGACCGTTCAAACATTTTCAGGAGTAGCTCCTTGCGAAGGGATTGTCCCTCGTTCGCATGCTCCAGAGAGGCTTCGAACCTAACCCCGGTCTTGGATTGGTACTGCTGCGTCTGCTGAAAAGAAATAGAGATACATAAAAAGTCACACTTTTGCCTGTAAGAGGCCTAAACAAAAACTAACTGATCTATACTTGAGATCATTTAACTGTAATTACATATCATCGCTTTTACTGAAACTTGGTTAAAGCCTCATATTTTTAATTCGGAGATTCTTTGCAATGATTACCAAATATATAGAAATGACCGCTTGAACAGAGTTGGAGGTGGAGTTTGCTCGCGGTACATTCTTCTATACCTTCCGCTGAGGTAAATTGACCTGTTATTGAAGCTACGGAATTTAAGTGCATTAGAACCCAGCTGGAATAGGTTTTACCTATATGCCATTTGCTATATCCCACCTCTTCAGATCCCCTCGGTGTATATGAAACCATATTTCGTTACTGAAAGATATCAGTTCATTGTTGAAGCCTATTGACTCGATAATTGTCGTGGGTGATTTTAATCTTCCGCACGTATCATGGACCACATCCGACCATGGTATTGTACCGGTTTTCTTCAAAATTCTCCCGCATCGACTTTTTAGCAGAAATAACTGAACTTTGCCTAAGACAGATAAATATAGTTTCCAACATGTACGGGAGGTACTTGATCTGCATTTGTTGATGATACGTCAAAATCCATTCTTAGGAGGGGTGAACCTCTTACTGTACATGAGATCCTTACCATCCTTCGCTGGAAATAGTTTACGAATTTGGAACAAAGTTCTCGAGTTGCACTACCACAGAAAACGACTCTAGTTTTAGATTCGAATTCGCGAAGGCTAATTTTAATAAACTCAACAAATTTTATCTACAATAGTTTGGCCCAAATACGGTGTCAGATATTGACAAAAACGTTTCTGACTTCAACGCCGTCATTCACGCTATTCTGGACAGACATGTACCTAAGCGTAAACGTGTTTTTCACTGAACTAGTCCAAATATGTACACCAAAGAACTGAATCTTTAAAACAAAAACGCGTTCCTTCAAGCTGTACAAGAAGGCGGGGTCACACTCCGACTACTTGAAGTACTCTATATTGCGTCATAAATATTTTGAATTAAATAAAAAGTGTTACAATACCTATCTCTGTGCCATGAAAAGAAAATACTTGCATCCGAAAGCTTTCTATAATTTCGTGAACTCTAAACGTAGGGTTAAAGGCTTTCCTTCTGGTATGAAATACCGTGATGATTTCTCTAGCGACGATCAGTTATTGCTAATTTATTGCACAGTTTTTTCAAATCTAACTATTCCGCTGAATTAATTCTTTGTCTAGTGATACCCGTATGAACTTGACTCACTTAACGCAATTAATATCCTCATATCTCCAGAAGAGTTCTTACATATTTAACTTCTTTGAAGAATCTTATAAATACGGTCCTGATGCTATTTTCTCATCATGTTTTCTCAAAAGATGTGCAGACACACTGTATCTGCGCCGAACTGATTTCTGTCACACATGTTGCCTGAGAATATCATGGAGTATATAGCTTTTGTGCTTGGATGGATCTTTGCTAATACCGCTCCACAACAACGGCAGTAGGTCGTGTGTAGAAAAATATCTCGAGGGAGTTGCAAATTGTCTGCCATCCCAACGAGGCGTGTTGAGCATTGGGTTACTATATATCAGCATCACATTGTTCTCATTGCTGCTATTGGTTATTGCAAACTCCATCGATTACGTACGTGGGTATGGTACGGATCATGTCTATTGGTGCTTTTTTCACTGAGTACGAGTTGGAGCCGTTATGGCCTATGTAACGAGACCTGACTGACTAGGCGAGAGTGAGCTGCGCGTATGTGTGCGAGAGGTGGATCGAGGAAGAAGCTTCACACCGATGTTATTTCACACTGATTTCAGTAAAGCATTTGACAGTTTTACGCATTCATTGCTTATCCACAAGCTGGATCGACTTGGTTTCCGACCATTCTCACTCAGTGGATATCTTCTTATCTCTGGTTCGGTAGAACGCCACAAGTAATGTCTTAAAAATACTCTTTCAGAGTCCTTATTTTCCCTCTGGCGTCCCACAGGGACAGTACCATCTCGTCCAATTCTGTCTTGCTGATTTAGTTATGATATCTGTACCATATAAAATATTCCAATTTTAATGTAGTGCTGATGATGTAAAACTTTTTAGGGGCTCTTATATCAGTCTATTGAAGAACGTCCCATTGCTTCAGCGGATTTAAACTGCTTAGTTGCTTTGGGTGCACGCGAATTCAAGCCGCCTGAACATCATAAATGTAGTTCATGTGCTTCTCTCGGGAGATCTTGCCAGCACCTCTGACGTAATTGATAATTTTTTGTCTTGCATCAGTAATTATTTTGTTGACTTGGGACGTATACGATGGATTGCTAACCTTAGTTGTTAAACCTTCATTATAACTACTGCCAAGATGTTAGAGGTGTCTATCATTCGTGAGCGATGGTCTAAAGAATTCAGTGACCCGTATGTAACCAGCCCTTTTACCACAGTAGTGAGGCCGATACTGGAATACGGATCAGTAGCGCTGGAATCCGCGATATCAAGTCATGCGAGGTAGGCTTGAGTCCATACAGAAGCAATTTACTTTTCTCTTTAAAGGAATTTTATTGGTAGTCTGCATATATCTTCCACCTTATAACTATTTAGTCGGTTGGACAGCTTATCATTCTTCCGACTCTCGCTACGTAGAAGATGCTGAGTAGGGCGTATATTTGAGGCTAAACTACTGAAGACTGACTGTAGCCCTTTCTTCTGTTGAACGAAGTCAACTTCACATGTCAATCACGAGCGGTCCCAGGCATACAACACGTCTTCTTTGAGGCCGTGCCGAACTACTTTCGAAGTAATGAACGTCCCGGTGTTTGTGTATGACTTGTAACAACTCACTTCGAATCATTTGATATAAGGATTCACTTTTTACTATTAAGGAAACACTGTCTATCCTATCTTAATCGTAACAATAAATAAAAATAAATCTTTATATGCTAATCGTTAACTTATTTAACAATTATTATATGTTAATTTTCCTTTTACTGTTATTTATATATAATTAGCTGATTATTTTTTATTTTGTAGCTGACAGTTTTTAGATATCGAAGATTAACAAACCTCCGCCTATCAACAACTCTGCAAAAACAAAAACAATCCGTTCGTCATTTCAAAAAAAACGGGGGGGAAATGCGCCTCTCGTGTCGTTTTTGGGCTTGCTTTGGAGGTTATTATCCGTAGGTTTATTATTATTATTATTATTATACTCGTGCCACGGCGTAAAGTTTTTCACCTAGGGTTTTGTAACTCCCCTAAGAATCGGTCCGCGAAAACACAATTTTTTTTCCCTTTTTTAATCATTTGTCCCCGCTCCCCTTTGGGGCCGGTCATGGCAATAGAGGCCCGACTTGGTTGCTATGAATTGGTTCCCTATTAAAGACCCTCATGAACCTATCGTGGCGCCAATGGGGCGCCTTCCCCAGTTTTTTTTTTTTTTTTCGGCTGTTTTTTTGTTTTTTTTTAGGAGCTACACAATTTTCCCCGAAATTGTTGCGAACAGTAAAGGAAATGCCTACCCCACCAAAGGGTCGCCCCTAAAACCACTTCTCCTGAGCCCTCACACCCCAATATGCCCCAGTAACAGAAGGCTAAAATTATACCCTTTGCGACCGTTCGAACTCCCAATACTTTTTTTTCCCGTCCGCCGCACCTTTTCCTATACTCCTAGTTGTGCTCCGAAAGACTTTTTTCCCGGATGCGTTTTGTGCCCCGGCCCCGGGCTATGCTGCACGAATCTTTTAACTCCCTTGACAACGGTTTTACGGGGATGGGACCTTATTCGGCCAAAGAATACCGCCCCTCGAAAAATCAATAAGGCAGTCCCCCCCCCCTAAGTGGTGTATTGCCGAAACCATGGGGGTGGGAAAATTCGTATATCCTCGGCTCCGGCCCATCCTTTAACCGTATTAAAAATTTTTTAAAACAAGACCCTGATAAATTTTTTTTAAATGTTTTTAGAACCAAAGGCTTGGCAGATGCTTTTGTTGTTGTTTTTTTTTCAACAACATTGTTTTTTCCAAATAAGTCCCCCTCCGTTTTTTTTTTTTAAATCAAATTTTAGAATTGAAAAAAAGTTGCGCAACGGAATTTTTTTTAAGTTTTTTGAAAAAGTTTTTTTATTTTTTTGTTTTAACTCTGGTTTTTTTTTTCCTTCCCCCGGCCTTTACGACCTCGTAGCTTTTCACTTTCAGTGTTTTTCAAGACAAGTTGTCCAGACCTGTCCACTATCTACCGTTTAGGGGTATTATCCACCAACATGGTTTCCCATTAGTTCCCCCTGGTTTTCCTTGGGAAAGCTTTTTTTTTTGCCCTTCCCACTTTTTTTGAAATGTTTTTTCCTTGCCGAAGGAACAAGCCCTCCACCTGGTAAAGATATATGTTTGCCCTACACTTAATTCCCAATTTAAAAGGAGCCGTAACGTGGTTTTTAAAGGTGAAATATTTTTCAACTTTGGGTTTAATATGCTTTACGAATTCAATGTGAATTCACCTCCAATTGAAAACTAATTATTTGGATTAGGGCCCGGCCCCAGAACTTTAGGAAATGTTCCAAAAACCGGAACCTTGGTGTTTGAAAAGATGAAGGTTGTGGAAATCAAAATTTAAACATTTTAAGAAAACGCTTATTGGTATAGTTTTTTTGGCGCAATGAAAACACAGGATTTTGTTTTTTTTGTAAATAGGAAACCCCAGTGGATTTTTTCAAAACCCTTTCTCAAAAAATACATATTATCCCCTCAACTTAAGTAAATGAAGGTTAAGAATAATTTCCCAGGAAGTTGTTTTTTTTTTAAATGCCCTAAGAACCCGCCTCCTAAGGAATTTTTTTGCATTCAACTGATTTTACTTTATTCTTCCAGCCCAATCGGCCACTATAAATTTTTTTTTTAAAAATCGCACTTTTTTTTTTTTTTTGGGTGGAATTTTTTGCTTTTTAAAAATTTAAACAACTTGGAAGGACAATTTTGAAACATGTTTTTCGCCCATGGTAAAAATTTTATTTTGAAATTCCTTGCTCATTATTTTTAATTTTTTTTTTTGAAAAAAAAATATGCAAAGTGACCATAAAAATTGTAATTTATTCTTTTTCTTTTTTAGTTGGGCTTTTTGTTTTTTTACATTAACTTTGTGTTGATTTGGGGTGATGCCAAAAAAGTCCCCCCCCCGTGGGGTTTTTTTTAAGCCTTGACATCGAAGCGGCCTTGTTTTTTTTTTAAAATTAACTTTTTTTGACGTTAGAAGGAGCTAAATTTCTGCATTTTAGTTTTTTTTTTTTTGTTATACTTGGCACTGATTGCCCCATCCCGTCCCGATACCGCCTTTTCCCGAACAATAATCCCGACGCGATTTTTTTTTCGACATGAATTTTTAAATGGCTTAACTAGTCTTTTTTAAAACGATAGGAAAAATTATTAGTAGACGCGGGCCGGACGTGGGGCGGGAAAAACGAACAAAAAAATCGGCGGGCGGGCGGGGCGTGTTTTTTTATCTCTGCGGCATGTACTTTTTTGTTGGGGTTGAGGGGAAGCAATTTTTTTCAGGTTTTTTTTTTGGGTTTTCCTGCGTTGTAAATTATGACTACTTTTCCCGTAATTTTCAACATATAATGACTTTTAAACGTAACTTTTTTGTGAAATTTTTTTGATGAATCACTGAAGCCGTTTTCTAGCGCGTAGGGGCTTATTACAGTTTGTAAGTGAAGTTTCTAATAACAATATATATATACCCCGAAACGCGTAGTTCATTGATGTTGCAGAACCTGCACTCATATAATGGCCCCGATTAACACGTAGAAGCAATTTTTGTTTGTGTGACCTTTTGGGGAAGCTCGCGTTTGGGTGCCTGTTAACAGATGGGCCGACAAATCGCAAGGTTTCCTCTTAATCCTGAAACTAATGCCGGTGTAGAGATGGAAGAGTTATAATACTATAATAACTATAATAGCCAACCCTCGATCCTTTCCCTCCATATCAGACGCCCAACCATTAATAATGGCGCCTATTATATACCGTTCGAAAGCATTTCGTGACAAGATTTTGAACACGTCTCAACTGTTTGTTAAATATGGGCATAAAACAATTTTGGAAGGAAAAATTATATATATGATAATATATAGCTATAGTTATATAGTTGTGAGTTCCTCCCCTATCCCTTTCGAACGACCCGCAATTTTTTTGTTGTAGAAAAGTCTTCGCGGCCGCTACAATTGGGCTCTGAAAGGTTTTTTTCTCCTCTTTCTTTCCCCGTCCGATTCCGTACCGATGCTCTAGCTTTAACGCAAACGAACGTTTTGTCAGAATCCAAAATCCATACCACTCAACTCCACAAAACAGTTTTTTGATGAATGATTTATTTTTAAAAAACACCCGTTTTTTGTTTTTTGTTTTGTTTTCAAATGCTAGTGAGCACTTTTTTCAAAAATGACTCGTGTTTTGTGTGGGAAAATCATATATATAAAATTTGTTGTTTTTGAAAATTGTACTTTTTGTTTTTTTACTAAGTTTTTCGTGGTAATGCAGTTTTATGCAGATTTTGTTTGTTTTGGAGAGTTTTTTCCGCCCGAATTCCGCCCTGCTCCTCATCAAAAAGCGCTGTCCAATCAAATGTCTGCAATCAAGGCAGACTAATCCCGGACTGCGACCGAAGATGATTTTTTTTAATTTAATTGAAAAAGCAGAACCTTAACGAACAATTTATGGTATGTTCCCAAAAGTGAACAAACGTCTAAAACCTAATTTATTTTGTGATGATGAATCCCAGACAGTATCTTTTTCAACCGGTGTTTAAAAATTCATAAACCTTTTTTTGTTTTTTGAGTTGGAATAACAAAAGTGTTTTGTTTTTAAAAAACCGTGTTCTGACATAAAACGTCCCTTTTCGTAAGCCTTTTGATTTAAAAAAGAATGCAGAAAACTTCAGCCACAAATTCCCTTAAAGGGGGTCCGTTTTGTTTCCACAAATTGGGTCGAAATGGGATGGAATACCCCATAGTATGTTAGTATATGTTACCTTATAACTGTAGAGGTTTTGATATATATTATAATAGGCTTTTTTAGGTAGCGGTAATGAAATTTTAAAAAGTCGACCCTTTGTTTTTTCCACTATCTTCTCTTAACAAATAACATAATTCCGTGAAAGGTTGTTTGTCCAATTTATATTATTCCTCCCTCGAGAGCGGTGGGTGTCCCTATTTTTTCTTTTTGTTTGTGTTCGCTTGGATGCAGCAGCATAAGGAGTTTTTTGTTTATAATACTTTACCAAACACTTTTTTGATATAATAAAGTGGAAAGTCCCCCAATTGGGGCTTTAGCATTTTAAAAAATTAAGAACGCTCAGGTAGTAAAGTTAATTAAATATTTGTGCCCCTCCCCAAAAAATTTAAAGAAATGGCTGCGGTTTTATTTATTGGACGACAAAAATGTTTTTGTTTGTTTTTATATATTGGAAACTTGTGCGCTAGAACATCTACTAAAGATTTTAACTTAATAATTTCCAAGCGGAGATACTTTAAAAGCTTGAACAAACAATAAAAACAAGGAAGATTTCTCTATTTTTTACGTTTTTGTTTGCTTCCTCTGCTTGTTAGTAATTGATGATGTTATATTTATTGACCACTCTATAAAAGCCGTTTCCAGCATACTAGGTAAAACGCCCGTATTAAGCTTTTTCCGCTAGTTAATATCACTAAACAATTGTTTTGTTTTTTTTTGCGTGGTTTAGGTGTTTTCCATTTTCAAAAATTTTTTTTCTTAACAAATGAGGTTTGGCAATTTAGTAGGCAATAAAGAATAAACCTTGGCCACTTGGTTTTTTTTTTTGTTAATTTTTTTATATAGTTATTTTCTAAAATGGTGGTTTTTTTTATTGTTGCAAGGTAAACCTGCTCAAATTCTATAAATTAAAGTTTTGTTTTTTTGGGCTGTTAAAGATGGATATTTCGTGCTTTATAAGCAGGCTTTTTTTTTGGGCCATTATTGGGGTCGTAGTGCTTTTTGTTTTTTTTAGCTATATTTTTATTTGTTTAATTAAAAATTAATTTTTGTTTTTTAAAAATACGTTGTGAGCACACAAAGAAATTTCCTTATTTGTACTATGGCAACTATTGTGGGGTAATTTTGATTATAAACTAACACTACATTTTACCGGCAGTTGCTTTAATTATTCCGCCATATGTAGAGGCGCAAGCGCATGTTAAGTTTTTTTTGTTTTTTTAATTGATATATATTGGAATTAGGACATCTTGATTTCCTGTTGATATGAAAAACTTTTTTTTATTTTGTACGCAAGATGCGCCCGGATTTTGGCGGGGTTTTTCGGCTAGTAAATACTCCAAAAATTCCTTTATTAAAAATTTTTTTTTCAAGGAAAAAAAGGCTATTTTTTTAATGCTCGAAAAATGCAAAACCGCCAATTTACCAAGTACCACACCCCAACCATCTCCATCCACTATGGCATTTTATAGAATTAAAAATATATCATCTTGATGCTCTTCCACTTAACTGAACATTTTTTAACCTTCTTTTAATCATATTTTGGATGCCTTGTCCCAAACAGCAGCAAAAAAATTGCAAATGCATGTAAATATATTGCCAAACAAAATTAAATGTCAATTTCCGTAATAGCTTTTTTTAAGGCATAAAAAAACACCCATTGAATTTTACAACTTAAAAAAATTTTTAAAGCCGACAGCAAGTTTTTTTTTAACTAATTTTTACTAAGCAAAAAATACAAAAGCTCCAATTGAGTTTGCAATTTCCAAAAAGTGTGGTAAATATTTTATTGGCGAAAACCTTTTGCATTAATCTTTTTGGTGGTTTTGTTGCGGAAAACAAATAAAAAAAAAAAAATAATTAATGCATATGCTTGCAATCTAAATTGGGCATTTTGTTTGGCATTGGTCCTTCCGCTTGCAACCATACCATGACATTTTACCCAGCCATTTGGTAAACAATCCAGGTGAAATGGTACGAAAAACTTTTTTACAGGAAAAAACTGATCGAAAGTGGAAGAAAATGAAAAATTGTTGTTTTTGTTTTAGTGTCGGGAGACTAAAAAAAGTTGAAAAAACAAATTTACGTACGAATTTAATGGTTGGGGAAAATCTTCGAAATTTATATGCATATTATCTTTTTGCTTATTTACAAAAAACTTTAAGCCGGACACTATTAAGTAGTTAAATCCTGAAGTTAACGGCGCTACGAGGAACGGCATTAGAATGATCACCTTAGAAGCTTTGGCCCTTCGTATATCTGATAGGATGTATTGTTTACGTAGCACAAACTTAAGCTGGTTTGTTTGGTTTTTGATTTCTGATACCTCAAAAAGTTTTTTTGTAACAATTTTCTTTCAAAAGTTTTTTTTAATTTCATTACCCTGTGGGCCCCTAAAAAAATTTAGTCAAATTTCTTTTGTACATTTTTTAATTAAAATCTAAAAGTTGGACGGAAAGCCCCTGTAAACACTTTTCCGTTGTTTTAGTCCAGCACTTGGCATTTCAAATAAGACTCCAGACAATTTTTTTAGGTATGAAATTTTAAACCTATCAGTAATTAAAACACCCATTCGCTTTAGTGGGTACTTGGTTGTTTTTCGCTGGGTAAATGAGAAGCAAATTTTAAAAATTTTCAGAGTTGGAAATATTATAAAGGTATAAAAAGCAAATTCGTTTACTGGAGAGAAACAAAAATTTCCATTTTTAACTGACAAAAATTTAATAAAAAATTGTTTTGCTGATTACATATTCATATTGATACCCCCATTGGTTCGGCAATATTGGATTTATTGAATTGTTGTTGGGAAAAACGTAAAACAAGCCCTCATAGAAATAAAAATTTACTATATAAAAATATAGCCAATGGGGCGGCAAAGTGAAAAAGAAGCTTCGTCACGCCACGTTGAATGTTTATTGATGAAAGGAAAATCTTTTTTGGCGCTTAATTGTTTAAACAAGTCCATAAGCGCGGCCGGATTTGTTGTAAACCACAATTACCCCTTTTTTCCCTAATACATAACTGCATTGCGTAACAAGAATTGCTTTGTGGAAAATTTTTTTTTTTTGTTTGGTAGATGGATTGTTTTTTTGAATAAATTTTGTAAAAAATTATACGAAAAGTAAAACACAAATGGGGCGATTTTGGTTAATGTTGTTTTTCCAGATATTTCAAGCCGCGCACAAAATTAATATATTTTTTTTGGAAGAGGGACTGGAATTGGAACCACAGGCAGCCGTGTAAACCTCACAAACACAAAGCAATAATTTAATTTTAACGCTGAGAGCAAAATTTTTGTACGAGGGCTGCTATGTTAAGTTCCGGAATAAATTTTGGCCAAAAGCCTACAAAATGTGGAATTGATTTTTTCCGTCGTAAAGATTTTTTCCCTCTAAGAAACGAGTTTGCTGTTTTAGCTACTATTAGGGGAGACCGGGTAAGCTTCGTCGTTGGGTTTTTAACATTCGTCCAACGACTTTTTTTGGGCATGTGAAAAGAAGAATTTTTTATCATCAAATTCCTTCGAGCAAAACTTCAACCCAAACAACCAATAATAAAGGACCAATTTCCAAAGTTTGCAAACATCTTCTCTAGCTTGTTATAACTGGAATACAAATAAAACGTAAACTTTTTTTTTTTTGTGCTTTTTCGGCCGTGGTGCCGATTTTTAAAATTTTTTCGAGGCTTTGTGCAAGTTGGATTTTTCAATTATTTTATATGTGGTCATTAAAAAAATGGTATATTTGCAGTGAAATGGTTGGGAGAATGTGGATGTTTTGTGGTAAAGTGTAGTTAGTTTTTTTTTAAATAATTTTCCATACCGCCATAAAAACAAAAATGGGAAAAAATATAAATTCAGGGTCCCCGGGGGTTAGAATATAGCGTTTTTTAATGGGGCCACATTCTCGAAATCTCGGCGCCCGAATCTACCCCAACAATAAATTTCCATATTTTGAAAAGTTTAAAATTTCTTCCTTCCTTTAACGCATTAAAAATGGTTTTTTTTTTCCCTCAAGCGGAAAGTGGGAACCCCAAATCGTTATATACGCAGATAAAATAAATGTTAAATGTAGGGGGGGGCGCGATAACCTCCGAAGAGATTTTTTTTAGGACCGAGCTTCTCTTTCTCCAATTTGCGCCCTCAAGGCAGAAATTAGTTTTTTCGCTGAGAGCTTTTTAGATATTACAGTAAGGCCTTTCTTTAAGGATTACTTGATATTTTTTCCGACATCCCATATTTTTTTTCAAGCCAAGGTTTTTTGGTCTTGAAGTGTTTTTAAAATTTTTTTTCACAGCCCTCAAATTTCTGCTTCAAAACTCGCGGATTTCCAACAAAATAATTTTTTTTGAAGTGGAATCTAAGCATTTTTTTTTTAAAATAAAATAACCTTTTATAACATTTTAAACTGAAATTAAAAATTTGTATTTTTTTAATTTTGTGACATTTTATATTTTTAAAAAAACAGAAATTTTTTTTAATTTTTTTTAGTTTTTGTGACTAGTTCCAAGGATGCATTATTTTTTTTTTTCGATCCTGCCAACTTTTTGTTTGTAAACAGTTAAATTTTTGAATAAATGAATAATTTCAATATAAAAATACTTTAAAAAAGAATTTTTTTTAATTCTCATTTTGCGCTTTTTTACTACATTCTTGATTAAGGGTGTGCCCCATTCAAACGGCCGCCAGCTACAATTTTTCGCCATTGGGGACATTGCAAGCGAAATCAAAATAATTTTTTTTCATAAAATGTGGAAACATTCAGCTTCCATTCTATTTTAAGAATGTTTTTTTTTTATTTTGAGATTTTTTTTTTTTTTTTCCCATATTATTTACGGAGGAATTTCGATGAACTTTATATCTGTTTTTTGATTCGGTTTAAAACATTTTTTGTTCGAGATTATAGTGCTGCCAAAAAAAAAAAAAAGAAGACGAAGCTTACCCCGTATGCTTCCCCTACATGTTAAGGCATTTCTATGGTTTATTTTTCAATTAGGGGCTTGTTTGACATTCCAAAAACTTTACTTCTATTGAAGGGGCACCCTGACGTCGATACAAAAATTTACAGAAAACGTTTTCAAAAAAAAAAAAAAAACTTGTAAGGGAAAGAATATACAAAAACACTTTGTTGAGGGAATGTTAAGAATAACAATGGTGAAGAATGCATTGTTTTTCGGTTTTTTTTTTTTTGGAACTGTTTTTTTTTTTTTGAATTTGCTAGGACAAGTTTTTCATTTAGGATTTTTTTTTTTTGTTTTCATATAGGTTCTTAAACTTTGTTTTTTTTTTTTTTGGTTTGAACAATATTTTTTTTGGCCCGTTTTTTTTTTTTTTTTTTTTTTTTCATGGAACGGATTTTTTTTTGGGCGCATTTTCAACAAAAAAATCTCGGCTTTATACACTATAATAAATAAACTGATTTGTTTTCCTTCTTAAAAAAACAAGGGGAGGCATTTTTGCTCAATGACTTTTTTTAACGCCACATGTGGGGCTTTTTGGGACTCGGCTTTTTTTTTTCAAAAAGGGGGAGATTGCTTTTTTTTTTCATTTTCATAAAGCATGACGTTAATTAAGCGTTCAGCTTTCAAAAAGCTTCTTTTTATACCTACTTCGGGCGCCGTATAATGGGAAAATTTGCCACTGTAAATATCCAAAAGGGGCCATCTTGATCGCAACCATATACATATTCAGGGAAAAGGTATGATTAAGAAAACAAAATTGTGGAACATTGAAAAAACCGTTTTTTTTTTTTTACATTTTGATGGAAAAGAAGTTTTATTTTCTCAGACCAATGTGTTTTAAACACTTAAAGGGAAGCATATTTTGGTGTTGCGTCCAACAAAAAAAGGTACAAAATTTTTAATAGCCGGAAATTTTTATGGTTAGCAGCCCTGTTTTTTTAATAACTTCCCAAAAAAACACCTGGAACAATTT
Source organism: Eurosta solidaginis (assembly GCA_029619165.1). Lineage (NCBI taxonomy): Eukaryota > Metazoa > Arthropoda > Insecta > Diptera > Tephritidae > Eurosta > Eurosta solidaginis. The sequence goes on along the minus strand of JARSSU010017531.1, from coordinate 1,545 downwards.
TCATTAATTAAGCATTTTTTTGGTTTTGTGGCAGTGTGATTAGCATTTATTGTTAAAAAATAGGAATGGCCAAAATATGGACAATGTTCTTGTGGAAAAAACGGAGTTTAGTGAAGGGCCAATGAAAAAATCACTCAAGTTTTTTCGGAACGCCTTTGGGTGGGTTTTTTTTTTTGTCGTAAGTGAGGCGGTATTTCATTATTTTTTTGGGTGGTGAGAGGCGAAAATAAATGGCAATGTTATTTGGAATTGGAGTAGGGGGTTTTATGAGGATGGGTTTTGGTTGTGGATTGGTTTTTTTTTTTTTGTTTTTTTTGTGGTAAAAAGAATGTTTGCAGGTTGGCTAAACTCTCATTATTCAATATAAAAAAAGTATCCAACACGAAAAATGGGAGAAAGAGTGGAATTTTGTGGGGTTTTATGTGGAGCTTGCATTAAATCCTGAGAATTTTTCAGATTTACAAAATAATTTACGCAATATTTTAGGTTATACATACAATTTTCGTTTTGTAGTTTTTTTTGTATGTTGGTGTCTAGAAAATTTTTTTTAGATAAAAAAATGGATAGTTTACCATAATCAAGCTGTTTTTTTTTTTTTTTTATATTTTTGTATGGCAATTTAATACATTTCTACCAGTAATTTGGATTTGTTTCCTTATCTTTGGGGATTACCCTGCTGATTTCCTACATTTTTTTGTTTTTGGCGGCCGTGGTTTTGTAATGTTATAAATGAAAAGTTTTTTTACAATTGGATTGTTAAAATGTGGAATTAGGACTGGTATAAACTTGTTAACATGTTTTAATTTTGTTTTTTTTTTTCGGGGGTTTTCGATTTTCTTAGAAATCCATGTTGAAAAATGAAAAACTACATTAGCGAAGAAAATGTTTAAGGAACACCTGCACTTTACTTAGAAGCCTTTTTAGGGTTGCGAACATTTTTTGCAACTTATTTTTTTTTTATGAAAAAAGCAAAAATTACATATGTTAAGAAAAACCTGTCCCACATAGGAATTACCTTTTAATAGCAATTTTCCCCCGTTTTTTGGCTTTTGTTTTTTTGGGGAACTGGACCCCTTGATTTCCGGATTTCTCATAACATAAATGTTGTTACTTTCAATTTTTTTAGGAAGAAGATTAAGACACCAAGACTCCCGTCCCCCCAAAGCGTGCTTTTGCATACAGAGTTAAAAAAAAAATAATTAAACTTTTGATTGGAAATAACAGTTGTGGTTGTTTACAGGGTATAAGGAAATCGAGATAGAATATAAACTTTTCCCAATTATATCAAAATTCAAATCAGTGTCCCGGATTACAAAATCTGAAATTGAGTCCTGTCCGTTCCCGTCCTCCCCGTTCCCCCCCCCCTGTCCTCGTTTAACACATAACTTTGAGTACATAAATTTTGAGAATTAATCCCCTTTCCAAACCCAAAATTTTTGGGTTTACCCACGAAGCTTATCCTTGGACCCAAAAATAGAATTGTATTGAAAAAAATGAGTGAATCGGTGTAAAACCACGCCCCCTTTTTTTAATATAATATAACCA
>JARSSU010017528.1:0-44198 GCA_029619165.1 Eurosta solidaginis | reverse complement strand
TATCGTTACTCCTATTACTATATGTATGCTTAATAAAAATTAGTAAAATCGGAGAACGACCACGCCCCACTTAAAAAAAATTTTTTTTAAGTCAAATTTTAACAAAAAATTTAATATCTTTACAGTATATAAGTAAATTATGTCAACATTCAACTCCAGTAATGATATGGTGCAACAAAATACAAAAATAAAAGAAAATTTGAAAATGGGCGTGGCTCCGCCCTTTTTCATTTCATTTGTCTAGGATACTTTTAATGCCATAAGTCGGACAAAAATTTACAAATCCTTGTGAAATTTGGTAGGGGCTTAGACTCTAGGACGATAACTGTTTTCTGTGAAAAAGGGCGGAATCGCTTGAAGCCACGCCCAGTTTTTATACACAGTCGACCGTCTGACCTTCCGCTCGGCCGTTAACAAGATAACTTAAGCAAAATCGATATATCTTTACTAAACTCAGTTCACGTACTTATCTGAACCCACTTGTATTGGTATAGAAAATGGCCGAAATCCGACTATGACCACGCCCATTTTTTCGATTTCGAAAATTGCGAAAAATTTAAAAATGCCATAATTCTATACCAAATACGAAAAAAGGGATGAAACATGGTATTTGGATTGGTTTGTTGACGCAAAATATAACTTTAGCAAAAAACTTTGTAAAATGGGTGTGATACCTACCATATTAAGTAGAAGAAAATGGAAAAGTTCTGCAGGGCGAAATCAAAAGCCCTGGAATTATGGCAGGAATACTGTTCGTGGTATTACATATATAAATAAATTAGCGGTTCCCGACAGATGATGTTCCGCGTCACCCTGGTCCACATGTTGGTCGATATCTCGATAACGCCTTCACATATACAACTACCACCACTCCCTTTTAAAACCCTCATTAACACCTTTAATTTGATACCCATATCGTACAAACACATTATAGAGTCACCCCTGGTCTACCTTTATGGCGATATCTGGAAAGGCGTTTTACCTATAGAACTAAGGCCCACGCACTTTTAAAATGACTCATTAACACCTTTCATTGATACCCATATTGTACAAACGCATTCTAGAGACAACCCTGGTCCACCTTTATAACGATATCTCAAAAAGGCGTCCACCTATAAAACTAAGGCACACTCCTTTTTAAAATACTCATTAACACCTTTCATTTGATACCCATATCGTACAAACAAATTCTAGAGTCACCCCAGGTCCACCTTTATAGCGATATCTCGAAAAAGGCCTCCACATATAGAACTAAGGCCCACTCCCTTTTAAAATACTCATTAACACCTTTCATTTGATACCCATATCATACAAACAAATTCTAGAGTCACCCCTGGTCCACCTTTATGGCGATATCTCGAAAAGGCGTCCACCTATAGAACTAAGGCCCACGCGCTTTTCAAATACTCATTAAAACCTTTCATTTGGTACCAATATCGTACAAACAAATTCTGGAGTCAGCCCTGTCCACCTTTATGGCGATATCCCTAAATGGCGTCCACCTAGAGAACTAGGGCCCACTCCTTTCTAAAATATCTTTAATATCTTCCATTTGATATGTCATACAAACACATTCCAGGGTTACCCTAGGTTCATTTTCCTACATGGTAATTTTCCCTTATTTTGTCTCCATAGCTCTCAGCTGAGTATGTAATGCTCGGTTCCACCCGAACTTTGCGTTCCTTACTTGTTTAGTCGAAAATTCAACAAGACTATGTCTGTATTATAGAAAAAAGAGCTTTCTATTTTTGGTCTATTTATATAAAGGTAGTCCTTAAAATTTTTTTATCATCAATTTTTTAGTACTGCCTACAAAAAGACAATTGCAACTTTGATTATTAATTAAGTAATTCCTAACTGAAAATTCTTATGTTTACTTATTTGTTCAAAATAGCAAGATTTAATAGAATTAGTGGAATTTACGCTGAGAACACTGGCGAAAACAACAGAATTCCACCTCGCATCATAACAAGAGAATTCCACCTCGTTTGCCAGCTACTTAATTTGTACAGCTGAAAATCGCGGTGAAATTCGCATACGCCTGAAAGTCTAAAAGAATCGTGGTAACAGTCGCATACGCCTAAAAGTATGCAAGGACGTGCATTGAGTTGGGCCTTCAACGAGGTGGAATTCTACAACGCCTGCAACACTCAGGAGGCTAGCCATGAAGGTATGGCCTAATCTTCTAAATAGTTCGACTTGTGCGTTACGTAGCTTAAATTTTTTGATCAAACATTGCACTGTCACCGAGTTTTAAACTATATTTCAGGTTTCAAGTCTCTAGATATCCAGGAAAGTTGGTTAAAATCGATTGCAAGATTCCCAATTTAAAACTAGTTTTCTTAATATCTCGATCCATGCGCCACCTAGCGGATTTTTTTTGGATACAATATTGCATTGTCACCGGGTTCTGATTTACGGCCCAGCTTCATTTCTCTAGCTCATCTGGAAGTTACTCGAAAATCGATAGCAAGATTCCCCCGTTTTTAAAGGATTTGCAGTTATCTTGACTAGCGTGCCACCTAGCGGAACTATGTTTCCTATAAATTGTATTGTCACCAGGCCTCTAACTAAGTGACAAGTGTCAAGTCTCTAGGTAACCGGGAAGTTAGTTAAAAATGGATTGAAAGATTATCAAATTAAAATTTGTTTTCTTACTATCTCGGTCCGCGTGCCACCTAGCGAATGTTTTTTGATCAAATGTTGCATTGTCACCGGGTTCTGAACCACGGCCCAAGTTTCAAGGCTCTAGCTCACCGACAAGTTACTCAAAAATCGATCGCAATATTCCCCTCGTTTTTCAGGGAATTGTAGTTATTTAGCACTCCACCTAGCGGAACATTGTTTTCTATAAATTGTATTGTGACCGGGTCTCGAACTATGTGCTAAGCTACAAGTGCCTAGGTAACAGGGAAGTTAGTTAAAAATGGATTGAAAAATTCCCAATTTAAAACTAGTTTTCTCATTATCTCGATCCATGCGCCACCTAGCGGATTTTTTAAATAAAAGGTTGCATTGTCACCGGGTTCTGACTTACCGCTCAAGTTTCATATCTCCAGCTCACCGGAAAGTTACTCAAAAATCGATCGCAGGTTTCCCTTCGTTGTTCAGGGATTTGCAGTTATCTCAATTAGCATGCCACCTAGCGGAACTTTGTTTTCTATAAATTGTATTGTCATCGGGTCTCGAACTATGTGCTAAGTAACAAGCCTCTAGGTAACCGGGAAGTTAGTCAAAAATGGATTGAAAGATTCCCAAAATAAAATTAATTTTCCCAATATCTCGATCCGTGTGCCACCTAGCGAAAATTTTTTGATAAAATATTGCATTGTTACCGGGTTCTGAATTACCGCTCAAGTTTCATATCTCCAGGTCACCGGGAAGTTACTCAAACATCGATTGCAAGATTCCCTGCGTTTTTTCAGGGATTTTCGTTTATCTCGATTCGCCTGCCACCTGGCGGCATCTTGTTTCCACCAATTGTAGTGCCATCGACTCGCAAACTATGTGCTAAGTTTCAAGTCTCTGGATCACCGAGAAGTTAGTTAAAAGTCGATCGCAAAAATTTCCATTTTAAAATTAATTTTCGGTATATATCGATCCGTGCGCCACCTAGCGGATTTTTTTCACTTGTATTGTAATGTCTCTCAGATCTGTACTATGTTCTAAGTATCAAGTGTCTAGCTCAACGGGAAGTTACCGATAAAGACTTATCCGTGGGTCAAAAATTCGTATGGAAATGAGGGGACAAACATGAAAGCGACTTAATACAAAGATAAAAAATAAAAAAAATAAACCTTTTGGCTGCAGTTTCAAACGGGGTATTTGCTGTTTGAGTTCTAATAATAAGTCATTATGCAAATCATCCGAATAAACTTTTATCAAATTTGTTGCTTTAGTTTCCAATTCATCTGATGTTATGAATAATAATTCAGTAAGAAAATTAAATAAGTTGATAATATTCTATACGCTTCACTTCGTTTTTGCAACTCGACAACAAGTTTATCTATAGTAACATAAAATGTATTTATCGTAAAATTATCAGTCGCACTTAAACTATCGACTTTTACTACCTTCTTGATTTACAAAATCACTCAATTGTTTAGCTTCTTGCTCAATGTTAGAAAATTTGTCACGCAAATTTTGAACAAAATCTACTAATGAAAGTAGCTTGTTATTAGCAGAGATTAAGTCTATATTAACTTTTTGAAGATATTGACTAGTCGCGTTAAATCTTTGAAAAAATGCTATTCCAGAAAATCGCCATAAAACCTTACTCAGTCTTAACTATATGATTCAGTAAAGCTAAAGCTTCTTGTCGTGTGCGTCGTTTTTGATTAACATCATTTGCTAATATTTCTAAAGCCCCGTAAATACCATTGTAATATATAATACGTAATATGATATTATTTATTCGAGCTCGCGGGACCCTCCCCATGCTGGGGCCCGGAGCTATAGCCCCTGCTAGCCCCTCCTTTAATCCGCCCCTGGCTGGTTCAACCTAGCCTTACCTCAGGTACACAAACAAACACGCTAAGTTCACTAGGAACCCAGCAAAAAGTGTACTCCTAAATTGGCTTAAAAATGTGGCCCATATTTGTGACGATGAAATACGTTAAACCTTCAGCCTTCAGTCAAATTTTTTAAGAGCATGGGGAATATTTGTGACCATTCCATTCCGTATCGTACCGCTCACACTTATCAAAATGTAAACAAACTATAAGGCTGTACTGTTCGTACAACAAGGTGGAATTTTTTATTGTTGGCCGACATTTTCGGTCACTAGATTTTTGCTGGGAATGCATCGCTCCGATTTGACGCTACAATATTCAACCATTCTCGGACCAATCAAAGTCAAGTCACGATAGAGCCTCGTTGATTAGAACCGCGAACGAAGTGCTTAATGAATGATTCATAAAAGTCCAAGCAGGGTAAGGTCTGTTGCGGGTAGCAGAAAAACAAATCCCAAATACTTATCGCTCACACTTTTATCGTGTGTACCTTGCACATTGGCACGCCGGCTAAACGTTAAGAGGATTACTGCAAAATACGCGAAAACTACAGAAAATTTCCAATTCCTTTTTATATAATTTAATACAATTTTTACACAGATCCTTTGTGATTTTTGTGACACTTTTTTATACTCAGTTGAGCAGAGCTCACAGAGTATATTAAGTTTGATTGGATAACGGTTGGTTGTACATATATAAAGGAATCGAGATAGATATAGACTTCCATATATCAAAATGATCAGGATCGAAAAAAAATTTGATTGAGCCATGTCCGTCCGTCCGTCCGTCCGTTAACACGATAACTTGAGTAAATTTTGAGGTATCTTGATGAAATTTGGTATGCAGGTTCCTGAGTACACATCTCAGATCGCTATTTAAAATGAACGATATCGGACTATAACCACGCCCACTTTTTCGATATCGAAAATTTCGAAAAACCGAAAAAGTGCGATAATTCATTACAAAAGACAGCTAAAGCGACGAAACTCGGTAGATGAGTTGAACTTATGACGCAGAATAGAAAATTAGTAAAATTTTGGACAATGGGCGTGGCACCGCCCACTTTTAAAAGAAGGTAATTTAAAAGTTTTGCAAGCTGTAATTTGGCAGTCGTTGAAGATATCTTGATGAAATTTGGCAGAAACGTTACTTCTATTACTATATGTACGCCTAATAAAAATTAGCAAAATCGGAGAAGGATCACGCCCACTTTTAAAAAAAAATTTTTTTAAAGTAAAATTTTAACAAAAAATTTAATATCTTTACAGTATATAAGTAAATTATGTCAACATTCAACTCCAGTAATGATATGGTGCAACAAAATACAAAAATAAAAGAAAATTTCAAAATGGGCGTGGCTCCGCCCTTTTTCATTTAATTTGTCTAGGATACTTTTAACGCCATAAGTCGAACAAAAATTAACCAATCCTTTTGAAATTTGGTAGGGCATAGATTTTATGACATTAACTGTTTTCTGTGAAAATGGGCGAAATCGGTTGATGCCACGCCCAGTTTTTATACACAGGCGTCCGTCTGTCCTTCCGCATGGCCGTTAACACGATAACTTGGGCAAAAATCGACATATCTTTAATGAACTTAGTTCACGTGCTTACTTGAACTCACTTTATCTTGGTATGAAAAATGAACGAAATCCGACTATGACCACGCCCACTTTTTCGATATCGAAAATTACGAAAAATGAAAAAATGCCATAATTCTATACCAAATACGAAAAAAAGCATGAAACATGGTAAGGTAATTGGATTGTTTTATTGACGCGAAATATAACTTTAGAAAAAACTTTATAAAATGGTTGTGACACCTACCATATTAAGTAGAAGAAAATGAAAAAGTTCTACAGGGCGAAATAAAAAACCCTTAAAATCTTGGCAGGTATTACATATATAAATAAATTAGCTGTATCCAACAGATGATGTTCAGGGTCACCCTGGTCCACATTTTGGTCGATATCTGGAAAACGCCTTCACACCACTCCCTTTTAAAACTCTCATTAATACCTTTAATTTGATACCCATATCGCACAAACTCATTCTAGAGTCACCCCTGGTCCACCTTTATGGCGATATCTCGAAAAGGCGTCCACCTATAGAACTAAGCCCCACCCCCTTTTAAAATACTCATTAACACCTTTCATTTGATACCCATATCGTAAAAACATATTCTAAAGTCACCCCTGGTCCACCTTTATGGCGATATCTCGAAAAGGCGAACACCTATAGAACGAAGGCCCACTCCCTTTTAAAATACTCATTAACACCTTTCTTTTGATACCCATATTGTACAAACAAATTCTAGGGTCACCCCTGCTCCACCTTTATGGCGATATCTCGAAACGGCGTCCACATATGGAACTAAGGATTACTCCCTTTTAAAATACTCATTAGCACCTTTCATTTGATACCCATATCGTGCAAACGCGTTCTATAGTCACCCCTGGTCCACCTTTATGGCGATATCTCGAAAAGGCGACCACCTATACAACAACCACCACTCCCTTTTAAAACCCTTATTAATACCTTTCTTTTGATACCCATATTGTACAAACAAATTCTAGGGTTACCCCTGGTACACCTTTATGGCGATATCTCGAAAAGGCGAACACCTATAGAACGAAGGCCCACTCCCTTTTAAAATACTCATTAACACCTTTCTTTTGATACCCATATTGTACAAACAAATTCTAGGGTTACCCCTGGTCCACCTTTATGGCGATATATCGAAACCGCGTCCACCTATGGAACTAAGGATTACTCCCTTTTAAAATACTCATTAGCACCTTTCATTTGATACCCATATCGTGCAAACGCGTTCTATAGTCACCCCTGGTCCACCTTTATGGCGATATCTCGAAAAGGCGACCACCTATACAACAACCACCACTCCCTTTTAAAACCCTTATTAATACCTTTAATTTGATACCCATATCGTACAAACATATTCTAGAGTCACCCCTGGTCCACCTTTAGGGCGATATTTCGAAACGGCGTCCACCTATAGAACTAAGGCCCACTCCCTTTTAAAATACTCATTAACACCTTTCGTTTGATGCCCATATTGTACAAACAAATTCTAGGGTCACCCCTGGTTCACCTTATGGCGATATCTCGAAACGGCGTCCACCTATGGAACTAAGGATTACTCCCTTTTAAAATACTCATTAACACCTTTCATTTGAAACCCATATCGTACAAACGCATTCTAGAGTCAACCCTGATCCACCTTTATGGCTATATCCCTAAATGGCATCCACCTATAGAACTATGGCCCACTCCCTCATAAAATACTCTTTAACGCCTTTCATTTGATACACATTCCCGGGTTTCCCTCGGTTCATTTTCCTACATGGTTATTTTCCCGTATGTTGTCACCATAGCTCTCAACTGAGTATGTAATGTTCGGTTACACCCGAACTTAACCTTCCTTACTTGTTTTTAAATCTTTTTGAGGGGTTGTTTAATATAGCGCACACGTTATTCGCACTTATTAAGATGGTCCGCCGTTCGGTAACCTTTTTTGTTGTAGCATCATCTAAATTCGTTATGCTGCTCTGTCTGTGTGACCTGAGTGACATTTTAGGTCTGTAACGCTCGTTAATGGGTTCAGTTGCTAAATTAACCCCTTTCGACTGCCAATTACAAATTATAAAAAAAATTGCAGCAATACCAACAACATCGAATCGAAGAGCCAAATGTGTGCCAAAATGAAAAAAAAATAGTAATAAATTTTGCCATAAATATTAAAAGACATTCCTACATAGCAAATTTTGTGTACTTGTGCGGATTCTACAACGAAAATCATTTTTTCTACAAAAAATTGTGTAAAATAAAATTTCCTTTTTATTGTGCTCTAAAATTGCGAAAAATTTAGGAGAAATGTAATTCATTAATTTTCCAAACTGTCACCGAATTAAAGGGATTTTACACACATTCTTACAGACATAAATATCTATATAATTGTTGTTGTTGGTGCTGGTATGTTTACTTATGTTGTCTGGTCTTGGTTGCAGTCACTCAGTTGCTTTGTGCAGACTTTATAGTTTAATTTGTATACCCAGTAGTACTAAACATACGACGGGAGTCTCACCGTTGCTATTCAAGGCAGTACGCTCACAGCCAGTAGAGACAGCAGGCTTCCCCTTGTGACAACATCAGATTAAAACATCTGTTGCATAAGTTTTGACAAAAATCATAAGATGAGGCTCCCGTTAAAACGGGACTGGTTGGGAAAACAGAGCGTGATGGGGATAGATATATCATTGGGAGGAAAAAAAATTGGTTAAAGAGAGTGTGGAGTGAAAGACAATCGTTTTAAAATATAAGTCAAGTATTATAATAAAGGACTAAAATTTTCGCACAGAATGTTGGAAGGGCCAACAATAATAATTCCAGAGGCTTTTAGGCTTGTACCGGAGAATATTGGATTCTTAACCGGTTCGGGGTTGATCGATACTCAACTGGGAAGAGCTTTGGTGGGTACCACGGGGATCAGGTAAGCCCTTTGAGCTTACTCCGGCTCATCTCAATTGGGATAGGCCCGTACTGGCTATGGTTGATACTCAAATGCGATTGAGTTGATGCACTCGTATGTGGAGTTGCATTGCGTTCGGTTGCCATAGCCCATAGAAAGAAAGAGGTGTTAGATACATCCCAAGGTGATAATGTTTCCCCTACCAATACAAGTGAGCAAATAAAGTAGGAGAGGAGCAGACGGTAAGGGTGGAAGGAAAAGGAATTGAACACACCGAGAAAGGGAGTGGGAGGCGTAAGAGTAAGCTGCTGATAACGAAAGGCAGAGAAGAAATCGGTGAGCATGATTAAGAGAAGGAGGAATGGTATTGAAAAGGAAACCAGTGAAAGTGTGGAAGAGGAACCGTAAAGGACTGGGTGAGGTAGTAAGAAATTGTGGGGGTGCCACAGAAAGGTGAACATTGGGAGGAAAGAGAGAAGAAATGTGAAAGGAGGAAAGAAAGACGAAAATATAGAGAACGGGAAAGGGGAAGGAAAATCAAAAGAGAGAAGGAGCAGAAAAAAGTGGAAAGTTAAGAGGTAGTTAAAGAGACAGAGAAGAGAAACATAGGAATGAAAGCGAACAAAAGGAGACAAGAGGCAGAAGCAGGATGACAAATGGATTTTTTCATTTTGTACCAAACGAGGGAAAAAATGTACCAAATCATCCAAAAACTGTTTTAAGTCAGGAAACTCTTTGAGTTCTTTAAATACCTCAGTTGACAAAAAGCTTTTTTTCGTATCTAGGTATATTATGACAAGTACTGTTAGCTGATTTCATCGAGTCTTTAGTTTTTATTAAATTCGAAACTGTGTTTATTTGAAGTATATTTCTGCACTTAGTTTTAACTAAATTTTGTATAAAAAATATCCTTTCTACGTTTGTGGATGAATGTGGAATCAACAATATGCCTCGAACTATTCTATAAATTTTGGAAAACATTTGCGCGTTTAATTCTGCCCAAAAGCTGCATATATTTAAATTCTTGAATTTTGTAAAGCTCTCATTCTCTGCTAAAGCTCTAAATTCGGAATTAATTTTCTCTATTTTATCAAGTCCATAACTAAAGGCACAATACTATTTGTTTCGCCACTTAAAATACTTTCTGGTGAAAGCTTTGCAGCCCACAACAAAGTTTTATCATTTAAATTTACTTTCTTTAATAAGGTACTACAAATTTGTATATAAAATTGTTTAGCACAGCTCTTAAATATGTGTACGTCATCTTTTTCGAAAGGTTGTTTGAAAGAATAATATCCACATTAACACCGAAGTAAACTTCATCTGGGGTTAAGTGATTTTCGTCGGAATCAATATTTTACATCCAAATAGGACTGAAGTCTAAATAAGATTTTTTTATAAAAGGAAATGCAAAATATACTTTATAAATAGGACTTTGAAAAATGTCAGATATAAGATTAATATTTTGATTACTGCTTTTATTTTCAATTACGTAAAGTTTTAAATAATACCTGAGGGTATCCCATTGCCCAAGAATTCTATCTATGACTGCTTCTCCAGAAAGCTACTTTGTGGGGGACGTATTTTAGTATAACATGCATTTCTGTACCGAAATGTTCTTGAAACTTTGAAAGTCTGCCGTCCTACCGGGAGTTTATCCAAAAATGATAATTTACGTCTTTTAAAAATTTATTAATTTTGTTGGGAAATACATTACAAGCGGCCATTGAAGCTAAATTTAAAACGTGACAAACACATCCATTAACATGCAGATTTGGAACAACTTGCTTCAGCCTTGCTTGCACTGCGCTTTTTGCTCCCATCATAACCGAGCAATTGTCGGCAGTGAAACCAATTCTTTTTTCAAGTGGTATTGAATGGTCTTTCAAAGATTTAATAATGGCATTAAAAATACCCACCGTGCTACTATCGGTTAATGGTATGATATCTAAAAATCTATCAATGCACTTTTTATCAAAAATTCGAATCGAAATTGCCAAATTTTTTGATATACATACATATATCAGTCGTTTCATCCATTATTGGAGAGTAATAATTCTTCTGACAAAATGCAATTATGGATTTATAATTTTCTGGCCCTGTTATTTGAGTATTATTTTCTGTTCTTTGATTCTATTGACGTAAAATTTGTTCACAATTTTAGAATCAGTTATGCTATTTTTCGTAAGCATATTTAAATGATCCATAATTTCAAAGAGCAATTTGTGCTCCGCAACAAAACAACTTAATTATCTATATATTTCCTTCGAAAATTTTTAAATTTTTTTTGTACATTCAGAGCTGCTTTGAAATGACTTGAAGTGTGGGGCGGTGTTTTACAAAAATGTACCAAATATGTCAATGTAGTATCAACGTACTTTCGGGAAGCGAAATGTACCAAAAAAGAACAAATGTACCATGATTATCATCACTGGGCAGAAGAGATCGGAGGAGAATGGATTAAAGTGTTAAGGAATGGGAGATGAAGAAGAAGAAAATCAAGAGTAAAGGCGGTGTTACAATGACATTTTTCATATAGATGCGTTTAACACAAGATTATGCATTCCAATAACATCGCCACAATCAACCAAGATGTTGCGTTTGTAAATATGAAGGAACTTCAGACTTTGCAATTGAAGTTTATTACGCCTTGCCCATTCACATACAAAATTTCGCGAAACCTGTTATAAACATTCTGCCTATACAACAAAAATACTTGCTAACATATTTTGTGACGTATTCGATTGTTAATAGCAGTTTTTAATTGTGAAAAATGTTAGAAAATTTACCAACCAATGGGAAAAATAATTTCACTTGCAAAGTGTGCCAACACCCTTAGCCAAAGCAAATGTCAAATTCTTCTTCTTATGATTTGCTTGGAACAAAATTGGAGAGTTGGCTACTTTTCAATATCAGATGGCGCCAGTGTCGCTCATTCTACCATTCTCCATAAAAATACGTGCAATCTACTCATAATGCATAAGCATGTGTTACACTCATCTATATGAAAAACTGCTTATGTGTCTGAGCTATAACATTGAGAGTAAAAGCATGAGTAAAAAGCTACAAAGAAAGAAGGAAGCAGACGAAAAGGAGCAGGCGGATGAAAAGAAATTGGCAGTCCCTGAACAGCAAAAATTTAAACTATGCAATTATTTAAAACAGGTATCCAATATTTGGTATAGAGATTCCATATATAAGAAAATGGAGGTGGGAGAGGTCGGGGGAGTAATTTATAGTGTGAGTGAGTTTATAGTGGGAGTGGGTGTCGAAGTAGGAGTGGGGGTGGGAGTGAGTATGGGTATAGAACGGGGAAGAAAAATGTCACGTGTATGTAGGTAAAGGGAATTAGGGAATACAAGAAAAAGAAGGAGGAATAGAAAATAAAAGAGGATGGCTAGATAGTGATAGTGATTTTCTGAAATTCAGCCAAGGTGACATTTCAGAAAATCACAAAAATAAATTATTCCACTTTGATATAAAAAAGTATGTACAAAAACTTTTAACCTTTGATAGTTTTTATAAATTTATAATGCATCGATACTTTTTCAAATTAACTCATGCTATTGAAACTGTCTACAGGGTATAAAGCATTCAGTTCCCCTCATATTTGCACTTTCATACCTATTGTTTTTTGTACTTGTTTAAACTTCATTGATACACGACGAATCCTTTATCCTTTATTTACACAATAACAACAATGTACGGATACGCACTGCCGCGCGGATTAGTGACATTTAGGGATGCAGAGCGGCAATTTTCGCATGCTCTGTGCGCTGTAATCTTCTTTCTCAACGGATTTGTTATTGTTGCAGTTTTTTTTTGCAAAAAATGTCAAAATTGCAAAATTGAAAATGAAAAAAAAATGTAACTTTTTCCTTTAATAAAAAAACGCATATTAGACACCGAAAAATTGGAAAATTTCGTGGCCTTTTGTTAAATATTTTCGTTTTTATTAGGTTTATATGTGTATGTGTGTGCGTTAGGTGTTTGGCGGCGCGTCGAAAGGGTTACATGGCACGGGGTGACAAAGTGCAGTTGCATTTGTTGTCTGTTAGTGTTGTTGTTGTAATTGTTTTGTGTTCAAATTAATGATTTGTTACATACATACATGCCAGACACGCTGATGAACGGCTGCATGCTTTTGTTGTTACCCCTTTCTCTGTCAATAACTTTAACAAAAATTTTCCATTGTTTCGGATGAAAAATTCACATATTTTAAGTGAAAATGTTTGAAAATTTTTATTTGAAATTACTTACATTTGCCACGACTCGATGAGCGCAAAAGGTCGAAAGGGTGCGATAGGGTTACGAAAATGGTCGCAAGTCGATGCACCATCGAATCGATTACATGGCTATACACACACACACACAAATGCACCACATGGCGAAAGTGCGCCTGGCAGTAGGTTAACCTTTATAGCTCCCATAAGATTGCCATTACTCGCAGTAGCGCAATGAAGTTGCGCATGCGCTCTTCACACTTTGTCTGTATGCGACAGATGTGCGTGGCAACAACACTTCTAAATTGTCCCATCGCACGTTGGCTTGCTTTCAATTGATAATGAGTTTTCTTTGATTACAGCATATTGGCAGGCCGGCTGAATGTTGCTGTTCTAACCCTTTTTCTTACTTTTTTTTTGATTGGCAGCATGCCGGAAGTAGTAGAATTTTTCAATGAAAAATTATCGATTTTGAACGAAATAATGGATTTATAAAATAATGTGCTTTTCAAATGACATTAAGTGTTCCACAATATATTTTGTATGTGTGTATGGGTGCATCTTCTTTGATGAATAGCTGAGTTGATGAGTTTTATTTGGCTGTTATTATTTCATTGTGTTCTAGTTAAAGTTATGGCGCTCTTAGCTCCAATTTACAGTGCGAGTTTAAACTAGAGTTAAAGTTGACTAGAGTTTAACATTTCCACTTAGGTCGTTTGCATACAATTTTGCTTTTGATATCAGTTTAAGCGGCAAACTTCAACTGTAGTTCAAACTTGCACTTGAAAAGCTTGTCCTTAAAGTTTTATTTGAAAAATTGCAAAAACATAGTAAGTATTGATGGCTGAATGTAAAAGTCCTTTTTTTTGAAACGTACCCTTTTTGCTATTTTTAAAACATTTTATTATTTTGAGGAACAAATTTTTGAAAAAAAAAGGTTTATAGAGCAGGGCCCGTATTACGTGTTAGGATCCGTGATCGAAACTCATTTCTTAAATCACAATAGCTCTGAAATGGTGAATTGGATTAATGGGTTATGCGAACTAGCGACAAGTAGTACTCGTTAGATTCATAACTTATTATAATTTTAAGAAATAGTTTGACAGTTGCATAATTATCGCTTGACTGAAAATGGTTTTTCAGTCACTGATCGTAATACGTAATACGGGCCCAGTATAGAGTTTGTGCGCTGCAGGGTTGCGTCATTCTAAATCCTTTTTCATTTAAAATCCACCTTCAAATCAATGATACTTTTTATTTTTTATTTGATTCTTCAGCCAAATCAAATATAACTTTTATTTTTATTTGGGTTTCAAAAATTATATTAGACCTGATATTTCGGGAAGTTATAGACATTAAAAAAACAAGAACACACCATTTCCGTTCTACGTAAAAAATCTGATTTTAAATGCAACTGCGAAAATGGATGTCAACCCATTAAATATCTTCTGTCGCCCTGACACCCCGCCTTTTAATGTTTTTCAATCAGACAATAATCTTAGGAGATATTCGTGCATTTATTCTAGAAGTAGAGCCTAATTAATATTCGTATAGTACTAAAATTGATATTTGCAAAAGTAAGTGTATACAACAAAAGGCTTAACGAGCACGATTTAGATAACACTCGCAATTACGGGTATCGAGTTGTTCTTTCTAGATCTCACAAATTCGATAAAATAAAGCATAAAGCACGTATTTTAGGCCTTGGGCTTCAAATTAGCTCCTGCTCCATGAGAAACTTGGAATGAAAGAGAAAAGGGATACCGATGGGGAGTTGAGACCAGAAGGGAAGAAAAGGTCGCAGCTCGAAATCGCATCAGAAACGCCAACAGGTGTTACCGAACATGGAGGTAGGGTGCAAGCACCTACAACAACAACAGTCTCCATCAAACACACCCAAAATAATAAGATATATTTTTGATTTGGATGGCGAATCATTTAAAAAATAAAAAGTATCTTTGATTCGGCTGAAGAATCAAATCACAAATAAAATTTATATTTTATTTGGATGCCGAATCAAATAAAAGATAAAAATATACATATTTTGATTTTCTAATAACAAATACATTTAATTTTTGGATTCGTGATTCATTCAAATAAAAATCACGCAACCCAGGTGTGCTGTCCAATTTTGGTTGATTAACATCAAAGGTATTTAAGAAAAGTGTTTCTTAATACTTCAAGGCCAGCATAAAAACTGTGTTTCTCAACAATTCGAAGGAAGAAAAACATTTGTAACGTTTAGTAAATTGTAGATTTCTACAGTGGGTCAGAGAAGATATCCTCCCTTGTACCAACTGGCAGTGAGATTGTTTTACTGACATTTAAGATTCCCAATATAAATGATGTATTTAAAATACATGTACCAAATACGTAGTCAGGGGTTTCATAGTAAAGATCTATGAACTAGAATTCGGTCGAATTTTTGAATTTCTTTCGCGGCAGCATAAGTTAGCATAAAATGGAATTTTTGAGGTTGTTATAGGGTTAAAATGTTCCAGTAAATTAAGTGCCGGAAGTCCACTAGGATTGTCTCAGAGAAAATTTTCGTACAAATGACGGAAAGATCACAGGGAAGAAAGAGTATGTTTCCCGCCTTGATGTACGCAGCAATTTCTCTGATAATATTTGATTCGCATCTATCGAAAGATATATGCTCGTTTGTTAGTTTGGTACATATCTAATCACTAATCAGTAATACATCTTTGAAGGATACAAAAGGTTAATACGAAGATATTTAAGAAACATGTTGCATATTTCAAGGCGCAAATTACGTTTCTTAGGCCTGGTTTTTCAATAGTTAGTTAAGCTAATCTTAAACCTTGCTTAACCTCTAGCCTCTAATCAAATTTAAACTCCAGTTAAACCACTGAGCAGTTTTTCTGTCCACAGTTTAAGGCCGCCTTTGAGGTAAGCCTTTTAGAGCGGCAACATGTTTTTTTTTATTATCTAGATAATTTGTAGATACGGCAGCAACTGGATTTTGTTTACCCAACAACAGGAAAAACATATTCTGCAGCGAAATATGTATCTAGTACCGGAAATATCCAACATCATTATTTAATTATTCTTAAACCAGATAGTTTCTCGAGTTGATATCCAAACGTTATAATATTTTCCAATATTATCTTAATTTTGAGAGATTTTGAGAATGTAAAGTTCTTAAATGTATATTGAACACATTTCTCGAGTTGATATCCTACATTGCATATCGAGTTGAGGTGGAGTTGAAAAAAAGCTCCAAGGTGGTGCCAACCATCAGCTGTTTATTGTGAGAAATAAACACCTGGTTCATAGCAGTAATGAAAGCGAAGATCCTGGGTTCACACCTCTGGTCACATTTATTTATTTTTTGAATTATATATATTTTATTTCGTGAAAATACTGTAGTATGAAATCTTACATTTGAGTCCACAGGGGCCTATTTCTCAAAAGTACAAGTCTTGTAATACAAGCGAATTTCATTAAAAATCATAATTTTCACAAGTTTGTGTTTCTCCAAGTTATTCTTGTAAAATACAAGTCACAAGTCCAAACCTAAATTCTTCAATGAATTTAGAACTTGTAGCAGTTATTTTGTTTCTTAAATTCAGCTTGTGATATTTTTCATATTTAACAAGTAAGGACGGGACTGTCTTCGGCTATGCCGAAGACTTCATACCTTTCATGAATGGGGCTGAACAATAATCTTATCCCGTTCGTAATCTCCGAATAATCGGATGTATAAGATAAGAAATATCTAGTGAACAGATCTACATACCTAAACGATTTTTAATATAAATATAAAATAAAAAATAGGTAGGTACTTTGTGAGAGGATGCAAAGCTTCACGTTTTTGTGACCTGCATGTAAAAAGTATGACTACGAATCACGTATTTCGAAAAATATATGACGTAAACGTAACTATTTGATGAAATTTAATGAATTTTGAAGCTTCTAGCCGTAAAAAAGGGGCAAAAATGAAAGTTTATATGAGTATATAATATATATACCACCGATCTCTATGATTTTTTCAGACAAAAATATATGCTATATACGTAAGCATTTGGTGAAATTTGAAGCTTATAGCTGTTAAAATGGGGTAGAAATTGCGAAAAGTTTCTTATCTGAACAATCGGTTGTATGAGATATATACTATATATACAACCGATCTCTATGATTTTTTCAGACAACAATATATGCTATATACGTAAGCAATCGGTGAAATTTGAAGCTTGTAGCTGTTAAAATGGGGTAGAAATTGCGAAAAGTTTTCTTATCTGAACAATCGGTTGTATGAGATATATACTATATATACAACCGATCTCTATGATTTTTTCAGACAACAATATATGCTATATACGTAAGCAATCGGTGAAATTTGAAGCTAGCTGTTAAAATGGGGTAGAAATTGCGAAAAGTTTCTTATCTGAACAATCGGTTGTATGAGATATATACTATATATACAACCGATCTCTATGATTTTTTCAGACAACAATATATGCTATATACGTAAGCAATCGGTGAAATTTGAAGCTTATAGCTGTTAAAATGGGGTAGAAATTGCGAAAAGTTTCTTATCTGAACAATCGTTTGTATGAGATATATACTATATATACAACCGATCTCTATGATTTTTTCAGACAACAATATATTATATATACGTAAGCATTTCGGTGAAATTTGAAGCTTTTAGCTGTTAAATGGGGTAGAAATTGCGAAAAGTTTCTTATCTGAACAATCGGTTGTATGAGATATATACTATATATACAACCGATATCTATGATTTTTTCAGACAACAATATATGCTATATACGTAAGCAATCGGTGAAATTTGAAGCTTGTAGCTGTTAAAATGGGGTAGAAATTGCGAAAAGTTTCTTATCTGAACAATCGGTTGTATGAGATATATACTATATATACAACCGATCTCTATGATTTTTTCAGACAACAATATATGCTATATACGTAAGGACTCGATGAAATTTGAAGCTTCTAGCTATTAAAATGGGGCTAAAATTTGCGAAAATATATATATATATACTATATATATATACTATATATACCACCATATATATACTATATATACCACCGATCTTTATGATTTTTTCAGACAACAATATATGCTATATACCTAAGCATTCGTTGAAATTTGAAGCCTCTAGCTCTTAAAATGGGGCAGTAATTACGAAAAGTTCCTTATCTGAACAATCGGTTGTGGGGGATATATACTATATATACGACCGATCTCATCAATTTTTTCAGGCAGCAATATGTGCAATATACGAAAGTATATGGTGAAGTTTGAAGCTTCAATCTGTTAAATTGGGTAAGATATTACAAAAACCCTCTTTTTCTGAAAAATCGGTTGTATGGAGGATATATGCTATAGTGGTCCGATCCGGTCGGTTCCGACAAATGTCTAATCGGACACCCAAATACACCCGCTCACCAAATTTTATCAAGATATCTCAAAAATTGAGGGACTAGTTTGTATACAAACAGACAGACGGACAGACGGACAGACGGACATGGCTAAATCAACTCAGCTCTTCAACCTGATTATTTCGGTATACTTAATGGTGGGTCTATCTATTTTCCTTTAAGGACTTACAATTTTCGGTTTCGTGACGAAATTAATATACCATTTCATTTTCATGAAAGGTATAAAAATGTTTACAATTTCTAGCAGTCATTGATCACCCCTAAAAACCTTTAAACGTAAGTGAAATTATTAAATTAATTAATTATTTTGCATAAACCATACTATAAACTATAAATTTACATTTTAGCGTGTTCCTAAACCATGTTTTCAAGTGACTCTGGCGATGAAGATGTTATTATTTTAGAAGAAGTAAAATATTTAGGCAGCGAATTGACTATGGACATTTTGAAATGTCCTACAAATCCAACGAAAGAGTTCGTCTTTATCTTTATCCTTATCTTTTATTTATCTTTATCTTTATCACGCCAGTTTTTATACACAGTCGTCCGTCTGTCCTTCCGCATGGCCGTTAACACGATAACTTGAGCAAAAATCGGCATATCCTTACTGAACTTAGTTCACGTACTTATCTGAACTCACTTTATCTTGGTGTAAAAAATTAACGAAATCCGACTATGACACGCAAACTTTTTCGATATCGAAAATTACGAAAAATTAAAAAAATGCCATAATTCTATACAAAATACGAAAAAGGGATGAAACATGGTAATTGGATTGGTTTATTGACGCGAAATATAACCTTAGAAAAAACTTTGTAAAATTGTTGTGACACCTACCATATTAAGTAGAAGAAAATGAAAAAGTTCTGTAGGGCGAAATAAAAAACCCTTGAAATCTTGGCAGGTATTACATATATAAATAAATTAGCGGTATCCAACAGATGATGTTCTGGGTCACCCTGGTCCACATTTTGGTCGATATCTGGAAAACGCCTTCACATATACAACTACCACCACTCCCTTTTAAAACTCTCATTAATACCTTTAATTTGATACCAATATCGTACAAACACATTCTAGAGTCACCCCTGGTCCACCTTTATTGCGATATCTCGAAAAGGCGTCCACCTATAGAACTAAGCCCCACGCCCTTTTAAAATACTCATTAACACCTTTCATTTGATGCCAATATCGTACAAACAAATTCTAGAGTCAACCCTAATCAACCTTTATGGCGATATCCCTAAATGGCGTCCACCTATAGAACTATGGCCCACTCCCTCATAAAATACTCTTTAATGCCTTTCATTTGATACACATGTCATACAAACACATTCCAGGGTTTGCCTCGGTTCATTTTCTTACATGGTTATTTTCCCTTATGTTCTCACCATAGCTCTCAACTGAGTATGTAATGTTCGGTTACACCAGAGCTTAACCTTCCTTACTTGTTTCAACTTAAGTAATAGCATTTTTTGCTTTATCAAAAATTTCCTCTTTTCCTGAGTACGCTTTGATTCTCGGGTTGAGCCACTGTTTGAAACAACTCTTAAGATTTTAGAAGTATGCCTAGTTATGAACATGAGCTCTAATCGTACTCAAGCCCAAATGCTTTCGAACGAACACAAATAACTGGCATGTTAACTAGAGTTTAACTAACGCTCCCAGATGAACCGCTTAAGCTCAGCCTAAACTTCAGTTAAAGTAGACCGAAAACATGTAGAATAAGCTTTAGCTTAGTTTAACTTACAAACTGCGTGAAAAACCAGGCCTTATTCTACCTTTTTTCACTTTCTTTATACAAGTATTTTATCCGAGAGCACCCTTGTGACATTTTCTGGAGCATTTGAATCCTTTATTGACTTCGTGTTAGTGACTGTTGAAATAATATCGGACGAAACCCCCACATTAATAAAACGAATGCAGCTAAATTTCTACAAATAAAGCATGCAAAATATTAAATTTATTGCAGAATTTTCATCACATACAAGTTTTCTTAGCTCGAAATGTGTTGAAAAGCATATATTAATATTTGTAGGTGTATGTATGTGCAAATATGTGCAAACTCAAGTGGATTCTGTGTGCTTACTTTCACTTCGCTCACCCCGCACACAGCAAAACTTTCGATAACCGATTTCATTTTTATGGCTGCTCCACGTCCAGAGCCTGTGACTTGCTGAATATTGGTGTAAATTCCAAAACAGAAAACAAAAAACAAAATAAGAAGAAATAATTTCCTGACTCTACTCATTTTCATCGGCCACCGTGGTGTGATGGTAGCGTGCTCCGCCTACCACACCGTATGCCCTGGGTTCGCACCCCGGGCAAAGCAACATCAAAATTTTAGAAACAAAGTTCTTAAATTAGAAGAAAATTTTTCTAAGCGGGGTCGCCCCTCGGCAGTATTTGGCAAGCGCTCAAGTATTTCTGCCATGAAAAGCTCTCAGTGAAAACTCATCTGCCTTGCAGATGCCGTTCGGAGTCGGCATAAAACATGTAGGTCCCGTCCGGCCAATTTGTAGGGAAAATTAAGAGGAGCACGATGCAAATTGGAAGAGAAGCTCGGCCTTAGATCTCTTCGGAGGTTATCGCGCCTTACATTTATTTTTTTTTATTTTACTCATTTTCATTAGCCATGCCATTCCTTATATTGACTCTTATTCCACTTTCCTCACCTTCCTAACGCACTACTGTAACGTGTGTACATATGTATGTGAGTGTGTATTCGACTCATAACACACATGCTCATACTCATTAATATTGTGCACATATATGGCTTAGAAAATTTCCATTATAAAGAAATTTTCCAAAGAAAATATAGTAAATCAGAAATGCAAAGAATCTTCTACTCCTACCCCTTAAGCACTACTCTTCTAAGTTGAATTTTATTTACAAATACATATAAGCAGGCATGTTCAATAGAAAATTCAGCATACCATACTAACACATGCTCATTTGTTGAAGCATTTGTGTAAGTTACTAATTTTCTTTTAGCTTCGGCGAAAATAAATTGGTGCTTTCTTTCGATAAAAATTACAATTTTCTCCTTATTATACTCAGTTGAGCAGAGCTCACAGAGTATATTAAGTTTGATTGGATAACGGTTGGTTGTACAGGTATAAAGGATCGAAAAAAAATTTGATTGAGCCATGTCCGTCCGTCCGTCCGTCCGTTAACACGATAACTTGAGTAAATTTTGAGGTATCTTGATGAAATTTGGTATGTAGGTTCCTGAGCACCTATCTCAGATCGCTATTTAAAATGAACGATATCGGACTCTAACCACGTCCACTTTTTCGATATCGAAAATTTCGAAAAACCGAAATAGTGCAATAATTCATTACCAAAGACAGATAAAGAGATGAAACTTGGTAGGTGAGTTGAACTTATGACGCAGAATAGAAAATTAGTAAAATTTTGGACAATGAAGGTAATTTAAAAATTTTGCAAGCTGTAATGTGGCAGTCGTTGAAGATATTATGATGAAATTTGGCAGGAACGTTACTCCCATTACTATATGTATGCTTAATAAAAATTAGCAAAATCGGAGAACGACCACGCCCACTTAAAAAAAAATATTTTTTTTAAAGTATATAACAGTATAAAGTAAATTATGTCAACATTCAACTCCAGTAATGATATGGTGCAACAAAATACAAAAATAAAAGAAAATTTCAAAATGGGCGTGGCTCCGCCCTTTTTCATTTAATTTGTCTATGATACTTTTAATGCCATAAGTCGAACAAAAATTTACCAATCCTTTTGAAATTTGGTAGGGGCATAGATTTTATGACGTTAACTGTTTTCTATGAAAAGGGGCGAAATCGGTTGAAGTCACGCTCAGTTTGTATACACAGTTGTCCGTCTGTCCTTCCGCATGGCCGTTAACACGATAACTTGAGCAAAAATCGACATATCCTTACTGAACTTAGTTCACGTACTTATCTGAACTCACTTTATCTTGGTATAAAAAATGAACGAAATCCGAGTATGACCACGCCCACTTTTTCGATATCGAAAATTACGAAAAATGAAAAAAATGCCATAATTCTATACCAAATACGAAAAAAGGGATGAAACATGGTAACTGGATTGGTTTATTGACGCGAAATATAACTTTAGAAAAAACGTTCTAAAATAGTTGTGACACCTACCATATTAAGTAGAAGATAATGAAAAAGTTCTGCAGGGCGAAATAAAAAACCCTTGAAATCTTGGCAGGTATTACATATATAAATAAATTAGCGGTATCCAACAGATGACATTTTGGTCGATATCTGGAAAACGCCTTCACATATACAACTACCACCACTCCCTCTCATTAATACTTTTAATTTGATACCAATATCGTACAAACACATTCTAGAGTCACCCCTGGTCCACCTTTATGGCGATATCTCGAAAAGGCGTCCACCTAATGAACTAAGTCCCACGCCCTTTTAAAATACTCATTAACACCTTTCGTTTGATACCCATATCGTACAAACTAATTCTAGGGTCACCCCTGGTCCACCTTTATGGAGATATCTCGAAACGGCGTCCACCTATGGAACTAAGGATTACTCCCTTTTAAGATACTCATTAACACCTTCCATTTGATACCCATATCGTACAAACAAATTCTAGAGTCACCCCTGGTCCACCTTTATGGCGATATCCCTAAATGGCGTCCACCTATAGAACTATGGCCCACTCCCTCATAAAATACTCTTTAATGCCTTTCATTTGATACACATGTCATACAAACACATTCCAGGGTTTCCCTCGGTTCATTTTCCTACATGGTTATTTTCCCTTATGTTGTCACCATAGCTCTCAACTGAGTATGTAATGTTCGGTTACACCCGAACTTAACCTTCCTTACTTGTTTTTCACAACATTTTGTTGGCCTCTTATAAAAGTCTAAATCAGACGACTGGCAGCTGGCCACTTCCGTTGGCAACTGAAGGAAGCTGCTACGCAACCATATAAAATCAGTTACACGCGTACAATCCGACATACACCTACAGTAAATGCCATCACCCCCCAACTTATGCACATTAACACTTACAAGGAGTGAAAGAAAGTGAAAAGAGAGAATTTTCGGAAGAAACTTGACCAGTAGGAAACGTTAAGCATACGATTTTTTGGTTTTTTTTTAATGTGTAAAAATTTTTGCTCACGCTTTGGAATGTAAGCATAAGGTATAAAGTCTAAGCGTAGGCGTAGTCTGTGTAAGTGGTATCCTATATGGAGGCGTAGTGTGGGGTATTGTTAAGTTGTATGAAGTAATACAGAATGAGCGAAAGACAGACAAATCAATACAAGGTGAGGAAAGGAAAGGTAAGGAAGAAAAGGACAGGAAAAACGAAACCGAAGGAAGAGGAAAGAAACGATTATAAGTCAAAACCGAAACCAAAAACGGACGGCGTGTTTTTAGTTTGTTATCGAAGTTTTAACGGTTTGTTATCGATGAGTTATTTGGTTTTTATAGGTGTGCTATCGACTAGGTGGAACATATTATCGATTTGCTATCGAAGTCTTACAAATTTGCTTATCGATAGCAAAGAGTAACTGATTTTTGTCGACGAGTTATCGGTTTTTTATCGAACATTTGATGATTTTTTATAGAATAGGTATCGATTAATAATCGAAAAGTTATCAATATATAACCATAAAGTCACCGACAAGTTATCGAGTTCTTATCAAAAAGTTATCGGTATGTTCTCCATAAATTAACGATTTTTTAGTTTTCAACTGGTTATCGAAAAATTGTACAATTGTTTTCAAAAAGTTATCGAAAAGTTATTGGCGTGTTATCGATTTATTATTGACAAGCCATCGATTTTTTTTGAAACAGATACCGCTAAAATTCCACTATTAACCCGATGGCACATCTGTAACCTAAGCCGTTAACAAATAAATAAGAAACCGATGACTCTGCGGTAACAAACCGACAACACGACTATGAAAATTCGCTGTCGATAATAGCTCGATAATAAAACAATAATTTGTTGTTGTTGTTGTAGCGATAAGGACACTCCCCGCAGGTGGATGGTCCTTTGCGGGATGCAGATCCGGTACGTTCCGGTAACAAGCACCATTAAGGTTCCAGCTCGACCATCTCGAGAACGATTTAGTATGACCACATAAAATCTTGAAGGCCATCTCCCACTCCCACCCCCCTCGATCCATGAGGAGCTTGGGGCCGCCAGAGCCTCGGCTGTTAAAGTAACAGGATTCGCCACAGCTAGGTGAGGTTGACAATTGGGTTGAAGAAGCTACATTTATGCGCTGACAAATGGAAATTTAGTCGCCTCTTAAGACAGGCATACCTGCCGCGGGTATATTCAAAGCCCCCTAACACGCTGGTGCGGTATCGGTTGTTACGGATAAAAAGCCGACGAAGCTCTTCTCAAACTCTCTCTCTCTCTGAAAACCTCGAATCTTCAGTATGTAAGACAAGCATACATACTTCAGATACCACTGCGCCTGCCTAAATATTCCTACTGGTACTTTAATTGAGTATATTTATTTGAATATTGTACAAATAAGATCCTTGCCACCCTTGCAAATATGTATGTGGTTAAGCATAAAGCTGTGATAGGCTAAAATGTGGTACACCGTTCATACATATACACATATCTACATGTTGTTATAAGTATGTAGGTAAGAATTTGCACTATGTAGCTTATTCCCTCAGCCCCACGCCAAAAGATCAACCCAAAAATCTAAAATGAAAAAGAGAGGACAAGTAAAGAAAACAAAATAAAAATAAAAGAATTATTTTTATTTTATTTTGAGTTTGAAACGGAGCAACCGCTATTAAATGAACTTCTACTCATGCATCTGTACCCAGCGGAAAGACAACTGCTTCGCATACTAAATGCTGATAGTCTTTGCTCACGGGAGACTTCAGAATGTAAGAATGAGGAAGCCTAAACGGAAGCGGGTTCCGAAACCGTTCGGCATGTGGAGGCACTTACTTGTTATCGAACTGTTAATGGTCCGCTATCGATGAGTAATCGTTATGTGATATATGTAGACGGGTTATAGTTTGTTTGTTATCGAAGTGTTCTAAACTAGCTATCGACAGCAAAGATTATTGATTAGTTATCAACAAATTTTTTTTTACTTTTATATCGTAAGTTTTCGATTATCAATCGAAAAGTTATCGTTATATTATCAAAGAATGGTTGATTTTTATAGAAAAGTTATCGATTTGTTATTGCAAAGCGTGATGTCGATTTGTTATCCAAAATGTATCAATTTGCTAACGAAAAGTGATCGCGTTGTTATGTTATAGATTTGCTTTTGAAGATTTATCGATATATAATTGAAAAGTTGTCGATTATTTATCGCAAGCTTTTCGATATGGTTTCAAAAAAAAATCGATTTGTTTATGTGTTATGAAACAGGTACCGATATAACTTTAATATAAAATCGATAACACATCTCTAACCCACTAAAGAGAAAAAAATAAGCACCCGATTACAACCTAATATCAAGCCGATAACTATAGTTGTTAGTTTCGCTGTCGATAGAAAGGCGAAAATCCAACAACACAAATATCGGCAGTATCGATTGTTACCGAAAAGAAGCCGACAAAGCTAAAAGCCCGTAAATATTTCTTTTATTCAACGCCTAGTTTATTTAAAGACAGTAGTTATGTAGACCTTCACCTGCTAACACATCGAACTTCACAAATCATGGCACTTACATCTTTTTGCAACCAGTCTAACATACACTAGCCTGGTTCGGAAAAAGAGGCTGCAAGATTCCACCATTAAATTTAAAGCTTGCATTGAGAGGTCCTCGTTTTGTTATCTTTACAAATAGTATATTAGTTAAAAATTTGTTACGTGAATTCCGATTTTTGAAATCGTCATGTCAGCAAATCTATATTTTCTTTTCATATCCGTTTGAACTCTCAAGTATTTTTGAAGTTTGTACAAGTTCGACTTTTTGGAACTAGTTCCATATCACTCAATAACTTGCAGTTGTTAACTGGTATGCTTCCTGCCTGAGTTTGTGTTTGACTGTAGGGTGCATACAAGAGGCAAATGCTGCGAATTGACGTTTGAGAATAATGACCAAGAGACCTTTTATCTGCATCTACTTTCGTTCCGTTTCAGTTCGTTCCTTTTTTTTGGGGGGAATTGAAAAATGGTTTATTCCTTCGTGTTTTATTTTATGAATAACTTTTTATTTTATTTTGTGAAAAATAAATTTTCGGATTTGTTGTAGTCACCACTCTTACTAGTACCAAGTCATTATAAAATATAAATGTCAAACCCAGTCCAAACACCCACAAAGAAATTTCCGAAATTTAGCGTTAGCACAATTTTTCGTTTATCATCATGGATTGAAGCAATTGTAATTGAGTAAAGAAAAAACTAGCTCCTTTGGAGAATTGGAAACGTTCAGGATAAAAATAAGTCACTAGGAGTACGGTATACTACAGATAACACAAAAAAATAAGTAAGGAATGCTAAGATCGGGTGTAACCGAACATTACATACTCAGCTGCCAAATTACTGCTTACAAAACTTTTAAATTACCTTCTTTTAAAAGTGGGCGGTGCCACGCCCATTGTCCCAAATTTTACAAATTTTATATTCTGCGCCATAAGGTCAACCCACCTACCAAGTTTCATCGCTTTATCCGTCTTGGTAATGAATTATCGCACTTTTTCGGGTTTTCGAAATTTTCGATATCGAAGAAATGCGCTTGGTTATAGTCCGATTTCCTCCATTTTGAATAGCGGCTTGAGATGAGTGCCCAGGAACTTACATACCAAATTTCATTAAGATACCTCAAAATTTACTCAAGTTATCGTGTTTACAGACAGACGGGCGGACGGACGGACATGGCTAAATGAATTTCTTTTTTCGCCCAGATCATTTTGATATATAGAAGTCTATATCTATCTCGATTAGTTTATGCCGTTACGGGGTACCGTTATGCGAACAAAATTAATATACTATGTCAGCTCTGATCAGCTGAGTATAATAAACGTGCCGCCTTGAAGTATGCAATACTTTTCAATTTTTTTTTAATTCACATTTTTTTGCTGGTTGTTGTTGTTGTAGCGATAAGGTTGCTCCCCAAAAGGCTTTGGGGAGTGTTATCGATGTGATGGTCCTTTGCCGGATACAAATCCGGTACGCTCCGGTACCACGATTTTATGTGGCCACATTAAACCTTCAGGCCATTCCCTCCCTCCCTACCCCCAAGTTCCATGAGGAGCTTGTGGTCGCCAGAGCCTCATCTGTTAGTGAAACAGGATTCGCCGCGGATAGGTGAGGTTGACAATTGGGTTTGGAGAAGCTATATATTGCGCTGGCAGCCTAAAAGGTTGCGCTACACAGCCCTTTGAATCTGGTATTTTAGTCGCCTCTTACGACAGGAATACCTACCGCGGGTATATTCTGATCTCCTAACCCGCTGAGGTTTTTTGCTGGTATAGTAGTTTAGTGCATTTCCATTAATTATATATGTACATATTATACACTATTGCAGAAACCAAAAGACTAATACGATGAATAACAAATGGTAGTGGCTGTTCGCCCAAAAAAGTTATCGTCCGGTTTGAAGCATAATGAAGAAAATTGACAAAGAAATAAATGAATAAAATAAAAACTCGGATATCTTTAGGCGCACACTTTCTTGTTAACTCTGTGCTTAATTTTGTTATACTCAGTTGAGCAGAGCTCACAGAGTATAATAACTTTGATTGGATAACGGTTGGTTGTACAGGTATAAAGGAATCGAGATAGATATAGACTTCCATATATCAAAATATCAGTATCGAAATTATCCGTCCGTCCATCCGTCCGTTAACACGATAACTTGAGTAAATTTTGAGGTATCTGATGAAATTTGTATGTAGGTTCCTGGGTACTCAACTCAGATCCCTGTTTAAAATGAACGAAATCGGACTATAACCACGCCCACTTTTTGGATATCGAAAATTTCGAAAAACCCAAAAAGTGCGATAATTCATTACCAAAGACGGATAAAGCGATGAAACTTGGTAGGTGAATTGAACTTATGACGCAGAATAGAAAATTAGTAAAATTTTGGACAATGGGTGTGGCACCGCCCACTTTTAAAAGAATGTAATTTAAAAGTTTTGCAAGCTGTAATTTGGCAGTCGTTGAAGATATCATGATGAAATTTGCAGGAACGTTACTCCTATTACTATATGTATGCTAATAAAAGTAGTAAAATCGGAGAACGACCACGTCCACTTTAAAAAAAATATTTTTTAAGTCAAATTTTAACAAAAAATTTATATCTTTACAGTATATAAGTAAATTATGTCAACATTCAACTCCAGTAATGATATGGTGCAACACAATACAAAAATAAAAGAAATTTCAAAATGTGCGTGGCTCCGCCCTTTTTTCATTTAATTTGTCTAGGATACTTTTAATCCCATAAGTCGAACAAAAATTTACCAATCCTGGTGGGACATAGATTCTAGGACGATAACTTATTTCTGTGAAAAAGGGCGAAATCGGTTGAAGTCACGCCTTGTTTTTAATCACAGTCGACCGTCTGTCCTTCCGCTGGGCCGTTAACGCGATAACTTGAGCAAAAATCGATATATCTTTACTAAAATTAGTTCACGTACTTATCTGAAGTCACTTTATCTTGGTATAAAATATGGCCGAAATCCGACTATGACCACGCCCACTTTTTCGATTTCGAAAATTACGAAAAATTAAAAAAATGCCATAATTCTATACCAAATACGAAAAAAAGGGATGAAACATGGTAACTGGATTGGTTATTGACGCAAAATATAACTTCGAAAAAAAACTTTGTAAAATCGGTGTGACACCTACCATATAAGTAGAAGAAAATGAAAAAGTTCTGCAGGGCAAAATCAAAGGCCCTTGGAATCATGGCAGGAATAATGTTCGTGGTATCTATCTATCTATATCTATATCTATATAAATCTTATAAAATAAAGTCGCTAAATGCCATGTATGCACATAACTTCACACAGAATGCTCCGATTTCAAAACGGTTTTTCGCATTTGAAAGCTTAGCTATGTGAGATGGTACAGTTAATATAATTTGAAGATATATATTATAGGGGCGTGGCAAATTGCCAAAATGTAGTAAAAAATCATAAAATTTTTGTTTACACAGCTATAACTCATAAACGGATGGATGGATTTAAAAAATTCTACTTTTCAGTAAAACTTTGAAATATTTGCCTTCGATCTGCATCAAAAAAAAATGATTCTTTTTTATATCAGCCAAATTGTTTAAACAAAAGTAACATTTTTACCAAAAATGTGTTTGTGTGGTTGTTCGCTGTGAATTGTGCGCGCTAATTGCTTTTGAGTGAGGCATGATACGACACATACATACGTACATATATAGCATTCGCTGCGTTATTTAACTTCGGGCGTAGGTTTATAGGTATGTATGGATGTACATCACTACATAGTATAAAACAAAGTCGCTTCTTCCTGTCCCTATGTCCCTTTGAATGCTTAAACCTTTAAAAATATGCAACGGATTTGATGCGCTTTTTTTTAATAGATAAAGAGTGATTGAAGAGAAAGGAACGGATGAACATATTTGGCCGAAAATTGGTGGAGGAGTAGCTCAGAACCAGGAGACAGACATAGGATAATTTTTATCCCGGTCTGGCTAGGGTGGGTAATCCTGGGTAATATGTTTGTACAATATGGGTATCAAATTGAAGCTGTTTATGAGTACTTTAATACGGGTATTTTTTCGTACCCGCGGGTAACTAGGGTCTCGATATATAAGCGAAAACGTGGACGCAGGTACCCCTAGAATGTAAAGGGTAGTTTTCATACCTACTGGTGACTATTGTCTCGACATATAGGCCAAACGTGGGCCCGGATACCCCTACAATGTGAGTGTAATATAGATATCAAATGAAAGCTGTTGCTGAGAGCTTTAAGTAATTTTCATTGTTATATTGGATATAGTCGCATCAACCTGTCAAACTGATAAATATGCATGCGAAGCCGAAATAAAGACATGAATTAATGATACCCACATACCTCTTTACATACGTACTATTCGATTTGACTGAAATTTGGTATATAAATTTGCCTATATTAGTATTTACGATCCTTTTCTCCGGGAAGTAGACAAGAGACGGACTGGGACTGAGACTCGGAGTGGGACTGGAACAAAATAGATACCACCCTCGTGAACTGGCAATAAATGATGAAAAAGAATGAGAAGAACTTGAGATAAGAGAAAAGAGGGAAGAAGACTGAGAAAGAGATAGAGTGAGACGAAGATAGAGATAGATGAAGTGAAAAAGACGGAGGGAGGAGTGAATAAAAGGCTTAAGAAACACTGAAGAGGGGGAGGGGATAGTTAGACGGAAAAAGCTTATTAAAATGTATGCAGATATACCAAATTTAGGGCAGAACAATGTCTGCCGGGTCTGCTAGTTACATATATAAATAAATTAGCGGTACCCGATAGATGATGCTCTGGGTCACCCTGGTCCACATTTTGGTCGATATCTCGAAAACGCCTTCACATATACAACTACCACCACTCCCTTTTAAAACCCTCACTAATACCTTTAATTTGATACCCATATCGTACAAACACATTATAGAGTCACCCCTGGTCCACCTTTATAGCGATATCTGGAAAAGGCGTCCACCTATAGAACTAAGGCCCACTCCCTTTTAAAATACTCATTAACACCTTTCATTGGATACTCATATCGTACAAACAAATTCTAGAGTCACCCCTGGTTCACCTTTATGGCGATATCTCGAAAAAGCGTCCACCCATAGAACTAAGGCCCACTCCCTATTAAATACTCATTAACACCTTTCGTTTGATACCCATATCGTACAAGCAAAACCCTAGAGTCACCCCTGGTTCACCTTTATGGCGATATCTCGAAAAGGCGTCCACCGATAGAACTAAGCCCACGCCTTTTAAAATTCTCATTAACATCTTTCATTGATACCCATATCGTACAAAGAAATTTTAGAGTCACCCCTGGTCCACCTTATGGCTGATATCTCGAGCGTCTCCACCCATAGAACTAAGGCCACTCCCTTTTAAAATACTAATTAACACCTTTCGTTTGATACCCATATGTACAAACAAATTCTAGAGTCAGCCCTGGTCCACCTTTATGGCGATATCCCTAAATGGCGTCCACCATAGAGCTATAGCCCACTCCCTCTTAAAATATGCTTAATACCTTCCATTTGATACACAGTCATATAAGCACATTCCAGGGTTACCCTAGGTTCATTTCCTACATGGTGATTTTCCCTTATTTTGTCTCCATAGCTCTCAGCTGAGTATGTAATGTTTGGTTACACCCGAAACTTAGCCTCCTTACTTGTTTTACTTACGTTATATTAGTTCGATTAGCATGTTGTCTGTGTATTTAAAACAAAAAAAGGGGGGATCTTGCAGTCTATTTTAGAGTAACTTCCTGGGGGAACTTTCGATAACCTAGAAACCTGAAACCATACTACGCCGTATAAAGCAGGAATGTTAAGAATAAAGAATTTTTCTATTTTTTGTTTGTTTTATTTGTGATAAGCCAGTTGGCAGAGAGAAGAAGCGACTGGCGCGCCTGTTGGGCGGCCATAACCGTTTAAGCGTTTAAACGCCAATTAAGTAAGTAAAGCGATCAAGTTCATTGCCTAATATGTGGGATGATATAAGAAATGCACCCTCATTTAAAGCTCACAGGCCTTTATTTAACCATGACATTTTTAATATCTTTTTACCATATGACATTGGTCAAGAAATTTATAAATAACTGTAGTCCCACTTTAATTATTTCTGCAATTATATAAATTAACCAGGGCGCCAGTTTGATCTGTGCACATCGCATAATAAGTAATGCTTGTACGAGTTTATGGCCCCGTATAACGGGCATATATGTATATATGTACAAAAATGTATCGATTCACTCCCCCTATATATATTAATCAATAAGCTGGGTTGATTTGCATGGACGAAAGTTAACCCATATCTCGCCATCGATTTTTCGATAGGTTTGGGCTCAGGAAAAAGTTCCACTAAGCATACCAAAAAAAATAATTTCGAGCCTGCAAAATTATAGTTTTTGACTTTTTCTTTGATTTTAAGGTTTTTTCATGACCTACTTAAACAATTTTATTTTATTTTAAATTTTCTTGTATACGCTGTCCGACTCAAAATTGTGCGCTAAAAACTTTGGCGATAACAGTTTTTTTCATTTCAAGGCTCCAAATCATTTTTTATGTATATGTTCCGTTAGACCACCAAAAAGTATACCAAAATGATCAGAGGACGAGCTAAGTTGATTAGACATGTCCGTCTGTCGTCCGTCGTCTGTCCGTCCGTCCGTCCGTCCGTCCGTCTGTCCGTCTGTCCGTTTGTTTGAACGCAAAATACTTCTCAACTTTTGAGATATATCGATAAAATTGCGTAAGCAGACATATTTTGATGGGGGATTTGACATTTGTCGGAATCGACCGGATCGGACCACTATAGCATATACCTCCCATACGATCGATTGTCCAATAAGAGGGTTTTCGCCATTTCTGCCCCATTTCTGCCCCAATTTAACAGCTAGCAACATCAAATTTTATCACAAGCTTACGTATTGGGCATAGAGGTTGTCTGAAAAAATCGTCAAGATCGGACATATTTATAATAAAAATCGGTTTCGAAAAAAATGATGAAAATCCTTACCTGAAACAGTCGATTTTTATTATAAATATACTTAATAACAAATATTTGATTTAATGGCCGAGCATTCAAAGAATGAAATACGCACTCAAGTACTAAATATAAGATCTAATTCAATCAGGCAAAAAATTTGTTTCAATTTGTTTCTTGAAACGTCACATACTTATTTAAAAAGCGAATCAAGTTTTAGGGTTTTGTTTCAACTTCATTCACATGACCTAAATTTGTTGGTACTTTTACTTCAAGCAATTTGACTACTATCCAACAAACATAGTCTCTAAAGAGATTTTGTTGGGACGTTAAGCCCTGAACCCTATGTGTTCGGGCTTAGCTAACTAGTGTTATTTTGCATCGAGAAAATTGCTAGAAAAACTATAATAGTAATCGGGTCGAGAATGATTAAAGAGCTAGTGGAGAACGTTTTTCAGGTGTAGTTTTCTAATCTAATTTCAGTATTTGTTGGTTAGATGTCCATAAAAAATAATGTAGGCGTGCATCAGCATTAAACTTTGAAAATGTTAAATTATTAAAATGTTTTCACTAGGCATGTGTACGTGTTTACTCTGTTATAAGCACGTTTCATATGTAAATATGGGGCATTCCATGCCAACCTATTGTACTGATGCTCTGTGCAAGACACGATTTCATTAACAATTTTGGAACACATTATCGTATGGTTTCTATGATTTTTATCTCCCCGTCAATCGGGCGTTATGGACATTATTTTAATAGATTAGTGGAAAAATATATTTAAATTTTAAATTTTTATTTAATAATTATCTGCGAGTTAAGCTGGTTCGAGGTCAGGTGTAATAAAACACAAGAAGTTCTTGTATAACCGATATATTTCGATTACCTTCGGTAATCGTCCTCAAGGTAACAGTTTCTTTGATATATATTGGAACTTGTTTATCGTTGTTTTTGAGTTGCTGTTGTTTTTTTTTATTTCCGCATATCCCATTTTGTTATTTTGCTTTACGGCGTGCATTCCGTCTTTGTATTAAGTTAACTTAGTGACCTTTAATAATGTATCTGCGAGTTAAGCTGGCTCGAGGTCAGGTGTAATAAAACACAAGAAGTTCTTGTATAACCGATATATTTCGATTACCTCGGTAATCGTCCTCAGGGTAACAGTTCCTTTGATATATATTGGAACTTGTTTATCGTTGTTTTTGAGTCGCTGTTGTTTTTTTTTATATACTCAGTTGAGCAGAGCTCACAGAGTATATTAAGTTTGATTGGATAACGGTTGGTTGTATAGGTATAAAGGAATCGAGATAGATTTAGACTTCCATATATTAAAATCATCAGGATCGAAAAAAAATTTGATTGAGCCATGTCCGTCCGTCTGTCCGTCCGTCCGTCCGTCAGTCCTGTATGTGGGTTCCTGAGCACTCATCTCATATCGCTATTTAGAATGAACGAAATCGGACCATAACCACACCCACTTTTTCGATATCGAAAATTTCGAAAAACAGAAAAAGTGCGATAATTCATTACCAAAGACAGCTAAAACGATGAAACTTGGTAGATGGGTTGACCTTATGACACAGAATAGAAAACTAGTAAAATTTTGGACAATGGGGCGTGGAACGTGGCCCACTTTTAAAAGAAGGTAATTTAAAATTTTTCAAGCTGTAATTTGGCAGTCGTTGAAGATATCATGATGAAATTTGGTAGGAACGTAACTCCTATTACTATATGTACGCTTAATAAAAATTAGCGAAATCGGAGAAGGACCACACATACTTTTAAAAAAAAATTTTTAAAGTAAAATTTTAACAAAAAATTTAATATCTTTACAGTATATAAGTAAATTATGTCAACATTCAACTTCAGTAATGATATGGTGCAACAAAATACAAAAATAAAACGAAAATTTCAAAATGGACGTGGCTCCACCCTTTTTCATTTAATTTGTCTAGGATACTTTTAATGCCATAAGTCGAACAAAAATTTACCAATCCTTTTGAAATTTGGTAGGGGCATAGATTTATGACGTTAACCGTTTTCTGTGCAAAATGGGCGAAATCGGTTGAAACCACGCCCAGTTTTTATACACAGTCATCCGTCTGTCCTTCCGCATGGCCGTCAACTCGATAACTTGAGCAAAAATCGACATATCTTTACTGAACTTAGTTCACGTACTTACCTGAACTCACTTTATCTTGGTATAAAAAATTAACGAAATCCGACTATGACCACGCCCACTTTTTCGATATCGAAAATTACGAAAAATGAAAAAAATGCCATAATTCTATACCAAATACGAAAAAAAGGGATGAAACATGGTAATTGGATTGGTTTATTGACGCGAAATATAACCTTAGAAAAAACTTGTAAAATGGTTGTGACACCTACCATATTAAGTAGAAGAAAATGAAAAAGTTCTGCAGGGCGAAATAAAGAACCCTTGAAATCTTGGCAGGTATTACATATATAAATAAATTAGCGGTATCCAACAGATGATGTTCTGGGTCACCCTGGTCCACATTTTGGTCGATATCTGGAAAACGCCTTCACATATACAACTACCACCACTCCCTTTTAAAGCTCTCATTAATACCTTTAATTTGATACCAATATCGTACAAACACATTCTAGAGTCACCCCTGGTCCACCTTTATGGCGATATCTCGAAAAGGCGTCCAC
Organism: Eurosta solidaginis; assembly: GCA_029619165.1. Classification (NCBI taxonomy): domain Eukaryota; kingdom Metazoa; phylum Arthropoda; class Insecta; order Diptera; family Tephritidae; genus Eurosta; species Eurosta solidaginis. The sequence goes on along the minus strand of JARSSU010017528.1, from coordinate 8,197 downwards.
CTATAGAACTAAGCCCCACGCCCTTTTAAAATACTCATTAACACCTTTCATTTGATACCCATATCGTACAAACATATTCTAGAGTCACCCCTGGTCCACCTTTATGGCGATATCTCGAAAAGGCGACCACCTATAGAACGAAGGTCCACTCCCTTTTAAAAATACTCATTAACACCTTTCATTTGATACCCATATCTTAAAAACAAAGTCTAGAGTCACCCCTGGTCCACCTTTATATGGCGTCCACCTATAGAACTAAGGCCCACTCCCTTTTAAAATACTCATTAACACCTTTCGTTTGATACCCATATGTACAAAAGTATTCTAGAGTCACCCCTGGTCCACCTTTATGGCGATATCTCGAAAACGGCGTCTACCTATGGAACTAAGGATTACTCCCTTTTAAAATACTCATTAACACCTTTCATTTGATACCCATATCGTACAAACAAATTCTAGAGTCAACCCTGATCCACCTTTATGGCGATATCCCTAAATGGCGTCCACCTATAGAACTATGGCCCACTCCCTCATAAAATACTCTTTAATGCCTTTCATTTGCATACACATGTCATACAAACACATTCCAGAGTTTCCCTCGGTTCATTTTCCTACATGGTTATTTTCCCTATGTTGTCACGATAGCTCTCAACTGAGTATGTAATGTTCGGGTACACCCGAAATTAACTTTCCTTACATGTTTATACTCAGTTGAGCAGAGCTCGACAGAGTATATTAACTTTGATTGGGCAACGGTTGGTTGTACAGGTATATAGGAATCGAGATAGATATAGACTTCCATATATCAAAATCATCAGGATCGAAAAAAAATTGATTGAGCCATGTCCGTCCGTCTGTTAATCACGATAATTTGAGTAAATTTTGAGGTATCTGATGAAATTTGGTATGTAGATTCCTGAGCACTCATCTCAGATCGCTATTTAAAATGAACGATATCGGACTATAACTACGCCACTTTTTCGATATCGAAAATTTCGAAAAACGAAAAAGTGCGATAATTCATTACCGTGCGATAATTCATAAGACGGATAAAGCGATGAAACTTGGTAGGTGAGTTGAACTTATGACGCAGAATAGAAAATTAGTAAAATTTTGGACAATGGGCGTGGCCACCGCCCACTTTTAAAAGAAGGTAATTTAAAATTTGCAAGCTGTAATGTGGCAGTCGTTGAAGATATCATGATGAAATTTGGCAGGAACGTTACTCCTATTACTATATGTATGCTTAATAAAAATTAGCAAAATTTTATTAAAGTAAAATTTTAACAAAAAATTTAATATCTTTACAGTATATAAGTAAATTATGTCAACATTACACTCCAGAAATGATATGGTGCAACAAAATACAAAAATAAAAGAAAATTTCAAAATGGGCGTCGCTCCGCCCTTTTTCATTTAATTTGTTTAGGATACTTTAATGCCATAAGTCGAACAAAAATTTACCAATCCTTGCGAAATTTGTAGGGGCTTAGATTCTAGGACGATAACTTATTTCTGTGAAAAAGGGCGAAAATCGGTTGAAGTCACGCCTGTTTTTAATCACAGTCGACCGTCTGTCCTTCCGCTGGGCCGTTAACGCGATAACTTGAGCAAAAATCGATATATCTTACTAATTTCAGTTCACGTACTTATCCGAACTCACTTTGAATTGGTATAAAAAATGGCGGAAATCCGACTATAACCACGCATACTTTTTCGATATCGAAAATTACGAAAAATGAAAAAAATGCCATAATTCTATACCAAGTACGAAAAAAGGGATGAAACATGGTAATTGGGTTATTGATATTTAGAAAAAAAACTTTGTTAAAGCGGGTGTGACACCTACCATATTAAGTAGAAGAAAATGAAAAAGTTCTGCAGGGCGAAATAAAAAACCCTTGAAATCTTGGCAGGAATACTGTTCGTGGTATTACATATATAAATAAATTAGCGGTACCCGACAGATGATGTTCTGGGCCACTCTGGTCCACATTTTGGTCGATATCTGGAGAAACGCCTTCACATATACAATTACCACCCTCCCAAAACCCTCATTAATACCTTTAATTTGATACCCATATCGTACAAACACATTCTAGAGTCACCCCTGGTCCACCTTTATAGCGATATCTCGAAAAGGCGACCACCTATACAACTACACCACTCCCTTTTAAAAACCCTCATTAATACCTTTAATTGATACCCATATCGTACAAAACAATTCTAGAGTCACCCTGGGTCCACCTTATGACGATATTTCGAAACGGCGTCCACCTATGAAACTAAGGCCCACTCCCTTTTAAAATACTCATTAAACACTTTCGTTTGATACCCATATTAGTACAAACGATATTCTAGAGTCACCCATGGTCCACCTTTAGTGGCGATATCTCGAAAAGGCGACCACTATAGCAAACTACCACCACTCCCTTTTAAAAACTCTCATTGATACCTTAATTTGATACCCATATCGTACAAACACATTCTAGAGTCACCCCTGGGTCCACCTTTATGGCGATATTTCGAAAACGGCGTCCACCTATAGAACTAAGGCCCACTCCCTTTTAAAATACTCATTAACACCTTTCGTTTGATACCCATATTATACAAACGTATTCTAGAGTCACCCCTGGTCCACCTTTATGGCGATATCTCGAAAAGGCGACCACCTATACAACTACCACCACTCCCTTTTAAAACTCTCATTGATACCTTTAATTTGATACCCATATCGTACAAACACATTCTAGAGTCACCCCTGATCCACCTTTATGGCGATATCCATAAATTGCGTCCACCTATAGAACTATGGCCCACTCCCTCTTAAAATACTCTTTAATACCTTCCATTTGATACACATGCCATACAAACACATTCCACGGTTACCCTCGTTTCATATTCCTACATGGTACATTCCTACTGAGTATGTAATGTTCGGTTACACCCGAACTTAACCTTCCTTACTTGTTGTATTTCCGCATATCCCATTATGTTATTTTGCTTTACGGCGTGCCTTCTGTCTTTGTATTAAGTTAACTTATTATTATTGTTTGTTGTTTGTTAGTGAATTTTCTGAAAAGAAGAAAAAATTTGCACAAATCTATCTCATTTCAAAGTTAAAAAGGATAAACTATATTTATTTGAAGCATTTTTGTATCATTGGATATTTTTATAAAAATCTGAAAGATTTGACTACTGTAAAGGAAAATATTAAGTTCATTCTCGTTAAGGAATAATGATGGGTTAGAATTATATTTTTTTTTATTTTTAAATACATTTTATCTTTCTGATGTTTGCTGATATAAGTTGGAATTTTGTAATGTTAATAAAATAAATTGATAATTATCAAAAAAAGTTGAAATCCATGTTTTTATCTTTTATTATTTTGACCAAAATTGTTTAATTAAAGAGTTGGTCTTGTCGCACAATTTTTCATAAAATTTAAAAAGAAAAACGTGTCCAAGCAAAGGAAAAAATCACATAATTTTTCAAAATTCATATCACTCGCTTAACTTATAGAAAAAACTTGTTAAAAAGCATAAACAAACTTTCTCCGGCAGTGTTTAACTGCTGTACAAAATTTGAGTGAAATCGGTGTTGCAAAATCCTTAATTAGAACACACTGGTGTGGAATGTTCCATATACTTATCTGTGTAATAAACTGTGGTAGTTCTCAGCTGTGGAGGGATGATTGCTAACGCATTATTGTTTTTTTTTACTCGAGGTGCACAAATGATCAAATGCCAGTCCATATATTTAACTAAAATGAATCAGCATTTTATCGCTGGATGTGTGTAAGTATGTAAATTCCTTTTTGTATAAACAGGGCAATACAAATTTCAAATATGTTAGAAAGTTTTCAAAACACATGTAGGTTAAATTGACAATATCAACAAATTTACTAGGTCTCTTACTAAACTTTAGGGTTTACATATGTAAATTAGGGTTGTTCCTTGAACTGAAATTAACTATTTTTCAGTGTTACCCTTTCAAAGGATAATACCATGATCAAAGGTATATTAAAACAATTTTGATTCATACTGACGATGGTTAAGGCATTTGTTACAAGAGTCAAATTTAGAATTCGCTATAGAGACGCAAGCATTGCCATAAAATTTTGTTTGCCTAATACCAATAATATACCGATATTCAGATGACCCTATGAAAACAAGCCGATTAAAATTCCCTTCTGCTATCCTTGCCTACACCTTCTCTAACTTTATTTTCGAAAAGAGTAAATATACTTAACGAATCTGCAAAATTATTTAAGAAACAGGAAAATGTATTTGAGAAACAGGCAAAAGATTTTGAGGAAAAAAGCAAATGTATTTGGGAAATGTCAAATGTATCTCAGATTACTTCGATCAAAAATATTAACAAAATATTTTTCTAAACTACCTTTGCTTTTTTTCTCAAATGAACATGCCGACTTCTCAAACACATTTGAACTTTTTTGAAACTCATTTGCTCGTTTCGCAAATAAATTTCCCCTTTTCTCAAACACATTTGCTATTTTCTGAAGAAACAGCTGTAAAAAGTGTAGAGTGTCATCAATTTTAGGTACTAGATAAGAAAATAATTTGAGTTTTTTGAGTCTTCATGGAGTAAATCTGATCTTTGGTATCTGTTTGACACCACTTAGCCGTCTCCAGTCGATGCCAAAACTGGATATTGTTTCTTTGATCATGGTACTATCGCTTTAAAAGTTCAGACTGAAAATAGTCGATAATTTCATTTTTTAAGGTTTATCCTAATATTCGTAATGTTCGATTGAATTAATCTCATAAATGTTTAAAAACAACTCGGTTCTGGTGGTAGCGTTGTAAAAAATATTTACCCACCCCAATGTATATACATACATACACTTGTATTTAAGAACGTTAATCCTTATTGTATAGAACATATAAAAAATGTAAGGCGCGATAGCCTCCGAAGAGATCTAAGGCCGAGCTTCTCTTCCAATTTGCGTCGTGCTCCTCTTGATTTTCCCTACAAATTGGCCGGACGGGACCTACATGTTTTATGCCGACTCCGAACGGCATCTGCAAGGCAGATGAGTTTTCACTGAGAGCTTTTCATGGCAGAAATACACCCGGAGCGCTTGCCAAACACTGCCGAGGGGCGACCCCACTTAGAAAAAATTTTCTTCTAATTGAAAAACCTTATTTCTAAAATTTTGATGTCGCTTTGCCCGGGGTGTGAACCTGGGGCATACGGTGTGGTAGGCGGAGCACGCTACCATCACACCACGGTGGCCGGTACAGAACATATGTAAATCCAAAAAAATGTTTACTCAAAATAAAATGAAGAACTTCATTTTTATCAGCAGCGCGTTCGTGGTTGCTCTCAAAATTGTGCGTGTAATTGTAAAATCGATTAGAAACTAATTTACAAAATAAAAAGTTTTTGGTGTCATTAGGCACGTGTAACTTTTATGGAGCTACAAGGAAAACATTTTATATTCACATATCGAAGGCTGAGCAGAATATAGCACTTTCAGTTGAAATGAAACTTTTTTCATGTAAAGTGAAATTTTAATTTATATTAATTACTAGAAGACCCGGCAGACGTTGTCCTGCCCTAAATTTTGCCTATCTGCATACATTTTAATAAGCTTTTTCCGTCTGACTCTGCCTTATTTTTCACACTTCACTATAATAATAAAACGAAATGCAGATTTTCGTTGCTTTTGAAATTCGGCTTAATAATTGCACATGGAACAACTAAAGAATCTCCTGTATTAAAAATAATGTCATAGTACCTCTAAATCGCGGGCCCCCCTAGCATATGTAGGAAGTGCGGGTTGGAGGGGGAAACGATCGAGCACGTTCTGTGCTCGTGCCCTGCATTTGCCAGGCTAAGACTCCAGCTATTAGAAGTGATACAGCTGTCGGATCTAGAAGCAGCAAGTGGCTTAAATCCTAGGAAGCTTCTAGTATTTTCCAAGAGGACGGAGTTATTTATAAACATAGGTCCTGGTTTTTGATAGGGTTTTTCAGTTTGGTCGTTAAAACAAACTTCTGGTAACACTACGGACTCAATCAGTCTATGTAAGATCCTTATGGACCCGCCAGTTCAACCTAACCTAACCTGTGCGCAACAATGTCATAAGTGTATTTAAAGCTATGCACTATGCTATGCAGTCCATATAAAGTTTAAGTGCATATGTATATACATGTAATACGCAGCTACTATATACTATGAAACACAACGCATAGACAAAAATGGTTTTAATTGAAATTAAAAAAATTTTATTTGATTTAAAAAAAGTTTATTTTGATTTAAAAATGTGACAACTGCATCCGAAAGCTTCATTTGACTTGAAAACAATTTTATTAGATTTGAAAATGTTATATTATCTTATCCTGGCTACAGTTTCGTTGGAAAACGCCCATTTCATTTTTTCAAAAATGCTCGATCTCAGAATATTATCGAGTAACACTTTGTTTCTGAGGAGGAATTCAAACAATTCAAAAGTCGGCACATAAAGTAATGATCTGGACGGTGAAATGCAATGAATATAACTTAAGGCTTCAGAAGAACAATATTCGGTTGAAGACGCCCTATATAGGAATTTGTTCAAACACGCTTTATCTCAACCTACTATATATCGATGTTGAGTGATGATAGGGCTTTAAAAAAAAACTCCACGAAAGGGTGGTTTACAATAAACTATTGAAAAAATGGGCTTTTGAAAAAAATGTCGAGGTAGAGTTTTTTTTTAAATTCTGCGACGTATGTTCTCACCTTCGAAAGAATGATGATGTTAATCCATGAATTTAATAAACTTAATATTGTTTGATTTTTAGGCCTAGTTCCGCTCAGAAAAGAGGATGTGCCTCAAAAAAGTATTTTAGGTTTTTTTGTTTTAAAACTTTGAACAAATTTCTAGAAAACTGTAAAACTTTTTGAATTCTTTAAAGACATGAACAAAGTTTCTAGGGTAATATATACTGCCTTGATTTTAATGTAAATGTTTAAAAATTTCATTCACAGGTTTATAAATATAAGAAGCTTTTAACATATACATATCAATATATGTATATAGAAACTTGAACCGTTCGCTATTTATTGTACATATACAAATTTTTCTAAATAAATATATTTATGCACTAAAGCATTCTCACGCCCCACAAACTACTTAAATATACTAACTCCATTACTCCACTTTTCGTGACAGATATTAAAAGCTACCCATTCAAATTGCACGCGCGACACCCCAAAATATCCAATCAAACATTTTCATTCTTTCTTGTGCGTCTTTGTACGTTTTGACAGTTTTTACATTGAACTAACAAAGTCAATATTTGATATAAAAATATACAAAAAGTTTTTCATCAACGAAAATTATTGAATATCGTTAGGCAAAAGAGAGGAGAATGTTGTGAATACACACCCTGTCGGAAAAAGTGCAATGTAACTTACAAGTGTTCTCAAAATCACAAATTTCGTTTACTTCTACGCATCAAAAATTTACCTTTATTATAATAAAGGATATAGACTCTGGCGGCCACCGTGTTGTGATGGTAGCTTGCTCCTCCTACCTACCACACCGATGAGCCCGGGAAAAACAACATCAAAATTGTAGAAACAAGTTTTTTCAATTAGAAGAAAATGTTTCTAAGCGGGGTCGCCCCTCAGCAGTGTTTGGCAAGCTTACTTACTTACTTAATTGGCGCTTAACCGTCTAAACGGTTATGGCCGTCCAACAAGGCGCGCCAGTCGCTCCGCCAACCGGCGCCAATTGGTCACACAAAGGGAGTTTAAATCGTTTTCCACCTGGTCCTTCCAACGGAGTGGGGGCCGCCCTCTACCTCTGCTTCCATAGGCAGGTTCCGATAGAAACGCTTTCTCGGCCGGAGCATCATCTTTCATTCGCATAACATGGCCTAGCCAGCGCAGCCGCTGCATTTTAATTCGCTGGACTATGTTGATGTCTGCGTATAGCTCGTTCAGCTCATCATTAAATCTTCTTCGGTATTCGCCATCGCCAACGCGTAGAGGTCCATAAATCTTTCGAAGAACTTTTCTCTCGAACACTCCCAAAGCCGTTTCATCTGCTGTTGTCATGGTCCATGCTTCTGCCCCATATAGCAGGACGTGTACGATAAGTGACTTGTAGAGTATGATTTTCGTTCGCCGAGAGAGGACTTTACTTTTCAATTGCTTACATAGTCCAAATTAGCATTTATTG
>JARSSU010017526.1:0-35651 GCA_029619165.1 Eurosta solidaginis | reverse complement strand
GTAGTGAAAAAAATTTCAGCTTCAGCCAGTGCACAAAAATTTTCTCCACTCATTCAGTGTATGCATACAAAACTTCCAGTAATTGCATTCTTGGTTTTTCTCTCAGTGAGTGGTAGTGAAAAAATTAAATGATTGCAATAATTGCAACTTTCGCTATAGCTGAGTGACGCTGATATTTTTACATTACCACTCGAATGTAAGTGAAGGCTGGTGTATAATGCACTACATCCCAACTCTGATATTTTCGAGGTTTTTTGAGGTTTTTTTTTATATAAAAGTTGAAATTTTAAAGCTGGTAGTGAAAAAAATTTCAGCTTCAGCAGTGCACAAAAATTTTTCTCCACTCATTCAGTGTATGCATACAAAACTTCCAGTAATTGCATTCTGGTTTTTCTCTCAGTTGAGTGGTAGTGAAAAAATTAAATGATTGCAATAATTGCAACTTTCGCTATAGCTGAGTGACGCTGATATTTTTTACATTACCACTCGAATGTAAGTGAAGGCTGGTGTATTAATGCACTACATCCAACTCTGATATTTTCGAGGTTTTGAGGTTTTTTTTTATATAAAAGTTGAAATTTAAAGCTGGTAGTGAAAAAAACTTCAGCTTCAGCCAGTGCACAAAAATTTTTCTCCACTCATTCAGTGGAGACATAGAAAACTTCCAATAATTGTATTCTTTATTTTCATCGAGTTGAGTGGTAGTGAAAAAATTAAATGAATGCAATAATTTTTTGTTTTGTCGTGGCAGCACTATCACTAAGCTGGGAAAAAAATTGTGGGCACTCAGAGTTTTCCAATATAGTGTATGCTAATGAATCAAAATTGAATGCACTACCCCCAACTATGGAAAATATGACAATCTCCTGTTCATCAATTACCAGTGCCGTAAATTTTATAGACGTGAATCATAATTTTTCTAACAACTTAACAAGTACAATGCAATCTTTTATAATCCATTACACATGAATTATGAAAACAAAGAAATTTAATGTCTAACATAAAGTTTTTAACACTCCATACGGCTCAATGCTGACATAATTGAACTAATTTTTATTAAAAACAAAGCATATAATTACACACAACTGTATGAATCCACCTTCATTATAGTACACTTTATCACAAAATATTTGCAACAAATCCGGCGAGACATAAAATATAATTTTCACAAGTAAGGAACGCTAAGTTCGGGTGTACCGAACATTACATACTCAGCTGAGAGCTATGGAGACAAAATAAGGGAAAATCATCATGTAGAAAAATGAACAGGGTAACCCTGGAATGTGTTTGTATGACATGGATACCAAATGCAAGGTATTAATAAGTATTTTAAGAGGGAGTGGGCCTTAGTTCTATAGGTGGAGGCCTTAGGGATATCGCCATAAGGTGGACCAGGGGTGACTCTATAATGTATTTGTACGATATGGGTATCAAATTAAAGGTATTAATGAGGGTTTTAAAAGGAGTGGTTGTAGTTGTATATGTGAAGGCGTTTTCCAGATATAGACCAACATGTGGACCAGGGTGACCCAGAACATCATCTGTCGGGTACCGCTAATTTATTATATATGCAATACCATGAACAGTATTCCTGCCATAATTCCAAGGGCTTTTGATTTCGCCCTGCAGAACTTTTTCATTTTCTTCTACTTAATATGGTAGGTGTCACATCCATTTTACAAAGTTTTTTCTAGAGTTATATTTTGCGTTAATAAACCAATCCAATTACCATGTTGCATCCCTTTTTTCGTATTTGGTATAGAATTATGGCATTTTAAAATTTTTTCGGAATTTCGCGATTCCGTCCTTTTTCACAGAAAACAGTTATCGTCTTAGAATCATAAGCCCCTACCAAATTTCACAACGATTGGTAAATTTTTGTTCGACTTATGGCATTAAAAGTATCCTAGACAAATTAATTGAAAAAGGCGGAGCCACGCCCATTTTGAAATTTTCTTTATTTTTGTATTTTGGTGCACCATATCATTACTGGAGTGAATGTTGACATAATTTACTTAGATAATGTAATTTTTTGTTAAAATTTGACTTTAGAAATAAAGTGGACGTGGTCGTTCTCCGATTTTACTAATTTTTATTAAGCTTACATACAGTAATAGGAGTAACGTTCTGCCAAATTTCATTATATCTTGAACAACTGCCAAATACAGCTTGCAAAAGTTTTAAATTACCTACTTTTAAAAGTGGGCGGTGCCACGCCCGTTGTCCAAAATTTTACTAATTGCTATTCAGCGTCATAAGCTGAACCACCTACCAAGTTCATCGCTTTATCCCTCTTGGTAATGAATTATTGCACTTTTTGTGTTTTTTCGAATTTTCGATATCGAAAAAGTGGGCGTGGTTATAGTCCGATTTCGTTCGTTTTAAATAGCGGTCTGAGATGAGTGCCCAGGAAACTACATACCAAATTTCATCAAGATACCTGAAAATTTACTCAAGTTATCGTGTTAACGGACGGACGGACGGACGGACGGGCGGAAGGATATGGCTCAATCAAATTTTTTTCGATACTGATGATTTTGATATATGGAAGTCTATATCTATCTCAATTCTTTTATACCTGTACAACCAACCGTTATCCAATCAAAGTTATTATACTCTGTGAGCTCTGCTCAACTGAGTATAAAAAAACAAAAAACAGATAAAGTCACATGCTAAATTATTACCGTTAAATCAATTGCAAGCATTCATAAATTTACGTACATTCGCAACAAAAACTGATTTGATTCGCTGTAAAAGCCTAAGTGAGCGGGTGTTTATAAAAATATTTACGAGGATATTGATTTTATTCGCATTAATAAGCTTTGTTGTTTATGCTTGTTTGAAATTGTTTTGAACACCTTCAGGGTTTAATTTGATTTGCAATAATTTGAACTTCTGACCACCATTTATTGATGTCTCGAAGCCATTTACTTCCCTTTTTACTGAGCTAAACTGATTTGTTGCTCTTATGTAGGCGACTGTATAGCGAATGTGTTATGTTTTTGCTAACGAATTTAAATATATTGCGCGTTGAGTAAAATAGCTTTACTCATTCAACGATAACCGCCATATGACATTTAGTGTACGGATTTTTGTGAAAAGGCTCCAGTAAGCGATCTCACTATTGAAATAGGATCATTTTTCAAATGTTGTGTAACATTTAAGCGTATATTTTATACTACCTTAATTGAAAATCAAAACTTACTGTTGTTGTGGTTGTTGTAGCGAGAAGACATTCCCCGCAAGGCGTTGGGGAGTGTTATCGATGTTGCTGGTCCTTGTCGATACAGATCCGGACTACGTTCGGTCACACAGCACATTATGGATTAGTCGACCATCGCGGGGAATGATTGGTATGATCACATGAACGACTTCTAGGCCTTCCCGCCCTCCTACCTCCTAGATCCATGGGAAACTTGGGGTCGCAGAGCCTCGGCTATTAAATAACAGGGTTGCCTCGGGTATGTGAGGTTGACAATTGGGTCGAGAAGCTATATCATTGCGCTGGTACCCTTGAAAGGGTTGCGCGACACATCTGTAAGGCGCGATTACCCCGAAAAGGTTGTAGACCGAGTTACTCTTTCAATTTGCATCGTGCTACTGTCTTTTAATTTTTCCTACAATTTGGTGGAATGGGACCTACTTGTTTATGCATACTCCGAACGGCATCGGTAAGCAGATGAGTTTCACTGAAAGGTTTTCAGCAGAGATCAACAGATGACTTGATACGAAACTCCTCTCATTTTTTGCGCTCTCACGAGGATTATCTCAATTTGAGCTGCATGCGAGCAGTCACAGATAAATTTCTCGCGCCAGCTGAGCGGGTGGCAGAACAAAAAAAGGGACCGACTAAAATGAAAAACGGCCAAAATCTCGGTAAACTTTAGTTTGAGACCTACAACTGTAGAATCGGGTTCAAAAAGTTATAGGAAAAGGATAAACAAGTCATGTTTAGGTAAATATATTAGTTTCCGACAGGCGGAGGGTAATAATGATTTCCACTCAAAAGTTATCACTAAAAACAAGTTTTGAGTAATATGAAGAGCCGCGATGCAACCAGTCCATTTTGATCACCGACCTAGGAACGTCAGACATGTAGAGTAAGCCCTATCCATTAATGATGTTAACTATATACGCGTTAGAATATTTACACTAATAATTTTCTTACCATACATGTAATATTTTACTAGAGATTTGTTTCTATTTCACTCTAACTACGTGTAACAGTCGTATTGATTGTATGAATAAGTTAAAAAACAATTAATATTACGACTATCCTTCTATGTAAATGCCTAGCAGACCTGGCAGACGTTGCCCTAAATTGGGCCTGTCTACATACATTTTAATAAGCTTTTTCCGTCTAACTCTGACCTACCCTCTACACTTTTTCCTAATCTTTTTATTCACTCCTCCCTCCGTCTTTTTCGCTTCATCTCCATCTTCGTCTCATTCTATCTCTTTTCTCAGTCTCCTCTCTTTTCTCTTCTCTCAAATGTTTATCCTTTTTCTTCATCTCTTATTGCCAGTCCCAGAGGGCAGTATGTATTTTGTTCCAGTCCATTCCGAGTCTCAGTCCCAGTCCCACTCCGAGTCTCAGTCTCAGTCCCAGTCCCAGTCCTATCCCAGTCCCAGTCCGTCTCTGGTATACTTGCCGGGAAAAAATCAATCGTAAATACTAATATAGGCAAATTTATATACGAAATTTCAGGCAAATCGAATAGGACGTATATAAAGAGGTATGTGGGTATTATTAATTCTTGTCTTTATTTCGGCTTCGCATGCATATTTATAAGTTTTGCCAGGTTGATGCGACTAATCGAATATCACAATGAATTTTAGAGCCCTCAGCAACAACTTTCATTTGATATCCTAATACACACACATTCTAGGGTATCCGGTTCCATGTTTTGGCCTATATCTCGAGATCCTAGTCACTCAGCGGTGTAAAACTTACTCTGTATTATAGCACACATCAACAGCTTCAATTTGATACCCATAATATAAAAACACATTCTAGGTGTATCCGGGTCCACGTTTTGGGCTATATTTCGAGACCCCAGCCTCCCAGTTGTATGAAAATTATCCTGTACAATAGCACTCATCAACAGCTTCATTGATATCCATATTGTATAAACACATTCTATAGGCACCTGGTCACGTTTTGGGGCTATATCTCGAGACCCTAGCTTCCCAGTTTGGGATTTCAAAATCAATTAACCATTATCTCTCCTTCCTGTATCTTTCCTAGAAATTTCATGGCAATACTTTCTATCCGTTCTCGAGTTATGGAGTGACAATCAAAATGTACACTTCTTTTTATATATATAGATTGAAACTATAATCGCCGAAATGTATGTCAAAAATCCCCATATTCAGATCTATTCATTTTTGTTTAAAAAATGTGCATTTTGACAGCGCTCTCTCTCGAAACAAAGAGTTGCAAAACCGGCAGAGAATACACTCGGAGTGCTTGTCAAACACTGCCGAGGGGAGAACACGCTTAGAAAAATTTTCTTCTAATTGAAAAACTTGTTTCTAAAATTTTTTGGACGGGGCGTGAACCCAGGATCGTCGGTGTGGTAGGCGGAGCACGCTCACCTTCACACCACCGTGGCCGCGGAATGAAATCAATTGATAAATTTTAATCACTCAGACTGAGCCACTTAATTTAGTGTCGAGAGGCTCGCGAGCTTAATTGGTATAACAAGATTCGGGAATCTCGCGAGAGCCGAGTTCTCTAGATCAGTGGTCACAAAAATTGGAACTTTGCCTGTGTTGGTAAGTGTAAAAACGTCGTAGTCGTAGTGATCTAGTCGTTGATGTACGAGCAACCAGGAGAGACTTATGCTCGCACGTTTGTTAATACTCAAAAAATAAACGCTATGAAAGTATCATTACTTGAACGAATGTATGTTTCTAGCAATGAGGAATAAACAATAGTATTTTTAGATGTTGTTCCTATGCATATCCAACTGGCTACTAAACACACGGCCTCTGTTCTAGTGCCCCGAAAATTATCAGTTTTGTCCGAGAAGATGTCGGTAGCGGTAATTTGTATGCTGCTAGAATTGAGACTAACATCATACAAGTACTTAGTATGTAGGCGGCGACAGTGACAGAGATTATGCCCTTCATATTAAATAAAGTTTTTACTCTGAAAGAAAAAAGCTTGTAAAATCAAAAGAATGACTGTTGAATTCAACTGAAGTTTCTGTAAACTTTCAAAAGGCTGTTGAATCAAACTCGCATAAATTTTTGTTTATGAATACGCAAAAATCCTGTCACATAAGCAAATACGTTTAACGCACGCATTTTAATGGAGAATGGCACATCGAGGACACTGGCACCATCTAACATGGGAAAGTAGCCAACTTCCACTTTTGTTTCAAGCAAAGCATAAGAAGAAAAATTGGACGTTTGCTTTTGCTTAGGGTGCTTTCACAGTTTGCTGGTGAAATTGTTATTCCAAGTTGGTTTTACTTCTCTAAAATTTTTCACAGTTAAAAACGAAAACTATTGAAAGACAGAGATTTCTGTTGCAACATAGTCATAAGAAGATGGTAGTGAGAGGGTACCGAAAACGTAAGTTTCTATTTAAAATAAGCTGTTTGGGATGTAGAGGATCCACGAAAAAGCAATAAAACTTTGCAGGTAGAAGTAATTACGGCGCCAGCTGTTTGATCTTCTAAAGAGTTTCCCAGACTTCGACAACGAATACCTTAGTTATGAAATTCATTCTGTGGCGAATTTCCCACACACCCTACTAAATCTACCCACTAGAGAAGTGATCCTATTTTGCAAAAGCCAGGAAAAAAACTTATTTTTATTGCACAAAATGCAGCGCCCACCTCTGAATTCACCAATACTCCAATTTTTTTATTCATTCTATACAAAAGAACTAACTAAGTAAAATGAACCGTTAATTTATAACCTGGCAAGTGTGGCTATTTTTCTGCAATAAAACTGAATTAGGTTGTAAACTTCTATGAGGTACTTATCTCTTTTAACAAAGCTATTTTCCCCATCACTTAAAAGTATATTTGTAATGCATTTGGCCGGCTGCCGTGGTGTGGTGGTGCCCCGCTTACCACACCGAAGATCCTGTGTTCAAATCCCTGGCAAAGCAACATAAAACAACACTTTTTCTACTAAACAAGTTTTTCTAAGCGTGTCGTCACTCGGCAGTGATATGGCAAACACTCCGAGTGTGTTTCTGCCATGAAAAGACTTCTGAGTGAAAACTCATCTGGTTTACAGATGCCATCTCACAGTGGTCCCAAACACCAAGCTAGCCGGAAAAAAGTCAAATTTTTTGAACACAGCGGGAGAAAATATTTTGAAAGAGGTACGTTTGTAATTGTCCATAGTGTATAACGGTTCACTTATTTCATCTCAACTCGTTGTAGTTGCTTTGATGTATTGCTTTTAACAGAGGCAATTGAAATGCACTGCTGATCTTCATATAATAGTTGATTTTTAACAGCGCAAGTGAAGAGAGTGCACAAAAATACAATAATTGTGCTTCAAATATTTTTTGGTGATAAGGTGAAAAACGTAAGTTTAAGAATTAACACCACTAAAATATGTTAAAAATTGTATTTTATGTAGTCAAAAATGTATTATGGTACATGTGTACCTCATCGTAAAATTTTGTTTATTTCCCAATTACTATTAAAGTTTTAGTTAGTACTCCACTCGTATCAACCTTTAGTTTTGCTTTTATTGCAACCTGTGTGTTAATAACTTGTAAGTTCTTTCATTATTGGCTGCCAGAATCTGCTTAATACTCATTATTTCGTTTTCAGTAAACATGTCGAGGTAAAGGAGTGAACTTTTCAATGTTTGGTGTGGCGAAAAGCGGAGCAATAAAAAAGAAGATCCTGTTTAGAACATATTTATAATAAAACTGAAGTAGATAATAGAGAAAATGAGGTTTTCGCGCAGGCCAATCGAACAAAGCAAGTGTTTGAAGCTAACAATAAAAGTTGGTTAGAAGGAATGTTTATTATCCCAAAAAAAGCTTTGTTGAATGTTTCCGATGACGATATACCTTCAATGTCTCATGGGCGCCCTTCTAAGTAGTTTTTTAGTAAAAAGGCGATAGAGCGAAAAGAATGAAGGTAACACAATTAGTTGATAATTGGCACCGGAGGAATTGACCTTTGCTGCTAGAACAAGTTGAATAAATCTGGGAAGGGAAATGCTGCATACATTATAAGATCCATTGACTCCTCACAAACTAGAGCTCAAAAAATTAAAGAAGAATTGTGCTCTTCTTCTAAAGCAGCAATACCTTCTTCCAATAATGCAGCTTTAGCTTTGTATATCGACGGCGATTACGCAAAAAGCTCTTATAACATCATGCGAGCAGGGGGGAGAACGCAATGCTAATATATATCCATCGTACGAAAAACTTTTGGCTGCTAAGACTGAGTGCTATCCCAGCAGTGGCATTAAAGAAGAAGTTAAGAAGTTAATTATTTGGAATTTAGTAGACCATACCGCAAAAAGGCTTGTAAAGCTGCAAAAAGAAGTACTAGAATTGTATAATTGTAATGAACTTATTTTGTCATATAAGTGGGGATGTGATGGTAGCAGTGGACATTCGCGATACAAACCCTTCTCATCGTTATCGCAGTGCTGAGCTTTTAAGCAAAGATGTGTTGTCACTGCTTTCAGATGTATCACTGAAACAATCCGGAAGTGGTATCAGAAAGTGAAGACGATTGTGAGAAATTAATACAAAATTGAATTCTTAACTATTTTTTTTTATATTTTGTATACAATTTAAATATGTTTTAATAAACGTTAATTTTATATGGAGCGAAACATTATAATTATATTTCCCATCAAAAAAATACACTTTCCACAGTAGTGAAATAATTAATTGGTAATCAAAAATAAGGTGCTAACATGAATGGCTATTCAATCTTTGAGGAGCTTTAAACGAAATATATTTGTCAACTTTGATTATTAACCGCCACCTCCAAATGAAAAATGATTTTACTGCAAATTCACATTTTACATATGTAGAGCCTCATATATTTGGAAGGAAAACTTCCAGTTGAGTCCTCTTCTTTACGGTGGAATAAGCCACGTCACCCA
This sequence comes from Eurosta solidaginis, assembly GCA_029619165.1. Lineage (NCBI taxonomy): Eukaryota > Metazoa > Arthropoda > Insecta > Diptera > Tephritidae > Eurosta > Eurosta solidaginis. The sequence continues at coordinate 26,546 of JARSSU010017526.1, read as the reverse complement.
CTTTTCTATGTAGAATGCCGTTTTCTATGTAGAAAACCCGCCAACATTTATATTTGCTCTTTATTGGTTTAAACTATACATACGGTTAAACGTTCACCTATTGATTTACAAATGCATTTAAGCACCTCGTATTACAACTCCAGTTACGAGCTCACAATTCAATCACGCATGGAGTCGCTATCAAATTCGTTACTGCCGAATTTTCGCATAACTTATACCTCCCGTACAAAAATACGCTCAGATTCATGTGCACTCGACTCAACTGCTTAGTCGTCAGACATCACAACATAAATCAACCGAATTAAGTTCCCCCTAAAAATTTAATCATTTATATAATTCTTTTTTTATCCGGTAGGTCAACAGTTCGTCACTTGGTTTATTTGACTATTTGTGTGTGTGTGTGTGTGTGTGATTCGGTAGTGTTGCTTTTCATATAAATATTCTCTATTGTTATTATTTTTTCTACGTTTCTTGAAGGCTCGCGTGTTTCTGCATTAATCGCGGACGCTTCGTTAATATCGTCTCTTAACGCTGTGCTAAGTTGCTGCTAGTTTCCATAGTTGTTGTTGCTGAAGTACATTCAGAGTTAACTCTTGCCGGTCGGCTGCCGGACAAAGCTGTGCACGAACTCAGTGCTTTTGATTGTGGGGACTACTTTTGCACTGCATTGCATAAAAATTAGTTCAGTTAAGTGAATGGCTTCAGCAAGTAAGAGTCACGCGTGAACGCTTTCAAATAGTAAAGTACTACGACGGATAATTATATTTAAAAATAACGGTGTTCTTAATTAAAATCATCATTAACAAATTTTAATAAAAAGTGGTGCGTTTTAAGTTTATCGTTACTGAGGAGATTATTGTAGTTTTGTTGGGTTTAAAGTGCGTACAATCTTAAAACAAAATAATAATAATAATAAATTTAGTTTCAAACATACAATGGAATATTGAAGAGCAAAACAGTTGAAAAATGTGCTAATAAAAAAATTCAAATACGATATATAAAACTAAAAATAAAAATTTTAAATATTCTCCAGTTGGCCAGCCTACTTTTTAACGTGCAAAAATTGAAAATTAGCATACAACTTGGATTAACACAATTTGTTACGGTAAGTGTAATAAAAATCTTTACAGCAATAAAAAATAAAAACTTAATGTTTGGTTTAGAATGTAGCCGATTTTGAAATATGCTAATAAAATATCTGAAAAATTTGAAAGATTTTGAAAAAATCATCTTAGTACATATGTTGTTTGTACAATATATGATAAAAAATTAAATTTTGCACAAAAAGCATCTTAATTTGAAACGATATTCATTTGAATTGCTGCAGTACTATAAACTTAATCATAACAACTCGAAATATTTTATAAACATCAAGGTGAAATGATAAGATGATTGTTATGTCTGTTTGAATTTTATGTGATTCGTTTCTTTGTTCGATTAGCTTAAACAAAATTATCAACAGTCAACAAAAGACTTCAGAAACGAACTTTTTTTTTCTTAACCTACACAGTCTGTTCTATACTATCTATGCTAAGAATTTTATGGAAGTGTGTTACCGGCACCCCATTCGAAAATGACAAATTTTATCGTTATCGGAATTGCACCGAAATCGGAAACTTACAAGATATACATACATATCTTATTTCGAGTAGTTTAATAATAATACTCAGCTAAGCAAAGCTCATTGCGTACATTTTGTTTGGCCCGCATAACGGGAGCTTCGATATAAAAATCGAGATAAATGATGAGTGAAAAAAGAATTGTTTTGATTTATGCCCGTCCGTCATCTCCTATCGCCAGTTAAAATAGACGAAATCGTAAACTGACCACGCTCACTTCTTACATATGTATATAAAAACACAAAAACGTGATTATTCAGTTAAATCGGACATTCCAAGAAAAAACGAAATTTTTTGTTTGGAATCTCAGTTGTTGTTGGTTAACAGTGGGTTGGAATTGCTCTCATTATTAATTTTCAATGCCAATATATTATATATATATTACCCGCAACATACTAAGGAAAAAGAGTTTAAATCTACGGTTTTTCCATCTATTTTTTGTAAATGAATAAATGTATTTCAGAAAAATCAATTGTATTTCAGAAAAGCTCAACTGAATATCAGAAAATTGTAAATGTATTTCGGAAATCCGTAAATTTAAAATAAGTGACTTATTTTTTTCGTTGATTTTCCGACAGGGTGGATAAATGATGTACGAGTATATTGGAACGATTTTCATTGCCATAATCAGAACGAAAATCGGCACTGATGATGGCACAATGCCGTAACCAGTTTGTCACGAAACCAAATTCGACAAGGGATGACGGAAAATCGTTCCAATATACATCATTTATTTTAAATGCATCAATTGTATTTCAGAGAACCTCAACTTTATTTCAGAAAAGCTCAAGTGTATTTCGGAAAAAGTCAACCGTATTTCAGATTTTCCAAATATATTCTAGAAAACCCCAAATGTATTTCAGAAAATCCCAAATTTTTTTCAGTAGATGTCAAAAAGTGTTTCAGAACTTGCCAACTACATTTGAGAAAGACTCAAATGTATTTTAGAAAGTCGCAGATATTTCATAAGAATATATCAAAAGAGGCACATATTTGGTTAGGTGCCGCATGCATTTTATTTTGATTGTATTTATAGTTAAGAAGAAAACGGCTGCTTTCCATTTTAAACTATTTTTTGTAAAAACGAAATATTTTTTTGGGGGCTACTGACAGATATTCGCTTAATGTATAAAAAGGGAAACTTGATTATTTCATTAAATATAATCTTCGATTCGATTAAATTTCTGTGTGAAAACGGTATAAGAATTTTTATTGATAGAAATAAAGAAGTAAAATATATTGAAATGGTATATTAAGTTTGTCACGAATTTCAAATTGTAAGTCCTTAAAGGAGAAGAAATAGACCCACCAATAAGTATGCCGCATGATCAGGATGACGAACTGAGTTGTTTTAGCCATGTCCGTCTATCTGTCTGTCGGAATTCCATAAGATTTGGTCGATTTTTGTTCGGGATTATGACCTTAAAAGGGTAGGGATGAGATTAACCAAAAGGAAGCTGGGCAACGAACATTTTATAAATTTCTATTTTGGTCCATAAACTTCATTAATCCATCTTCACTTTATCATTATTGGTTTTTGCATTGTCAAATTTTCTATATTTTCGGAAATTTTCGATATCGAAAAAATGGGCGTGGTAGTAATTTGATGTCGGCTATTTTCAATACCAATATATTTTGTGCGGATAAAATTGGTTACGGAATTTGTTAAAGATATTTAAATTTTTGCACTATACGAGAATAATTTCGAGACAGCCTAGAAATGCCGACATAGTTTGAGCATACCCCGAAAATAGCTTAGATTTGATGACAAAATAATTCCGAAGTGACAGCGAAACAGTAATAAACAGGGAGCGAACGTAGTAGAGAAAAATAAAATAGTCCTTATACTATTTTGATCGATTTTAAAGCAGTCATGATATTGTTCCGAACAAACCTGGAAAACGATTTGCAATAATCCAGATATCGTCAGTGCAATGAAGCACAACCTTCACATACTGCGGTTTTGCGTTTTGTTTATTTAAAGACCTACCTTCATAATTTTATGTCTCTTAGCACAATTTATAGCCATATCAGGAATATGAGCAACATCTTATCCAAATAAAAAGGAGCGAATAATTAAAAAAATTGCAATATTTATTTTCCAAACCTTTTATTTGCATTTTCGTAATAAGTTTTACAAATACTTGGTTGGTTAGGCCCCTTACACCTTGGTATAGAGAGAGAAGGGCCCAACAAGTCCTAATAGAAGAAGTGTAATTATAGATGCTAGAATAAACTTCATTTTTATAAATCTAAATTAGAACTGATAGTTTAAGCTACATTTCATTTATATTTATACCTTATATACCGATGTGTTTACTTTAGTTATGTATTACATATTTTTTCATATCTGTATTCACTTGAATGTTTTGTTCTTTAATTGTGATCATTTATTGTTTATTGTTAAAGGGAAATTCTTAAATATATGTGAGCCAATGTTTTTGTAATTTTCAGTATTTGCATTATAATACATAAAAAATTTTGAAGTGTGCCTTCTGGGCGGTTGAGAGTGATATCAATATCTTTAGAAAATTCTTCGCCCACAACTAACTTTGATATTGGAAATGCAGGCCTAGCTTTAAATAAGAAACTAAAGGCATCAAAAATAGAGAAGCTGGGCCTAAATCCCTCTCGGACTGAAATTGAGCCAAGTATATATTTTTATTTTTATTTGAATCTTTTTGTTATGAACAACATTAGCGGTAGCTAGAATCGAAGCAACGGTTTCGCAACATTTTCAAAAAGTTAAGTCATGCCACAAGCCAATTATATAGATTTTATACCAATTTATAAAAATATTGAATAAAATTTGAAATTGTTTGTTTTAGTTGCAATTGTTATTCTTTTCTCTTATGTGGAATCATACTTATGCATTCATAGTTTGAGAAATTAAACTTCTACTCGATTTATGGTTATAAATTTGTGCTTGTTCATACTCCGTAGCCATATCTGTTTAAACAATCGTTATGAAACTCTGGAAAACGCTATTTCATTTGTTTTTGTTTATAAAGAACGAGTCATTAACTTTTGTTTCAACAAAACTGGTACTGTTTAAGCTTCGATGGAAGTCTTACACAGTTAAGTATTGACACATTTCAAACAATAAATACTCAGCTGAAAGTTTCTATTTAATATATAAGTACCTGGGCGACCGAGCTTTGCTCGGCAACGTTTAGTGTGCTGGCAAACGTTTCTTTTTTTGAATTTCAAATAGGTGGCAACCTTAAATGGCAACCCTACTGAAAAATGTCCCTATTGTAATGCGGAGTGAAATACTTTCGTTTGATACCCATATCGGCATATCTCATGCAATTTTTTTTCATTTCGATAGGTGGCAACCCTAAACGGCAACCCTACTCAAAATGTCCCTATTGTGATGCGGAGTGAAATACCTTTCGTTTGATATCCATAGCGGCATATCTCATGCAATTTTTTTTATTTCGAATAGGTGGCAACCTTAAATGACAACCCTACTCAAAAATGTCCCTATTGTAATGCGGAGTGAAATACCTTCCGTTTGATACCTATATCGGCGTATCTTATGCAATTTTCCTTAATTTCGAATAGGTGGCAACTCCAAATGGCAACCCTACTAAAAATATCCCTATTGTAATGCGGAGTGAATCCTTTCGTTTGATACCCATAACGGCATATACCATGCAATTTTTTTTAATTTAGAATAGGTGGCAACCCTAATTGGCAACCCTACTCGAAAATGTCCCTATTGTAATTCGGAGTAAAATACCTTTCGTTTGATACCCATATCGGCCTATCTCATGAAATTTTTTTTAAATTTCGAATAGGTGGCAACCCTAATTGGCAACCCCACTCAAAAATGTCCCTATTGTAATTCGGAGTGAAATACCTTTCGTTTGATATCCATATCGGCATATCTCATGCAATTTTTTTTAATTTAGAATAGGTGGCAACGTTGTAAAACATTCTGAGTGGCAACACCTAGGTAGAAAGTCTTAGAAGGTGATACATTATCTCTGTGCCAAATTTCATTTAAATCGGTTGAGCCGTTCCCGAGATCGTAAGCCTATACAAACAAACAAGAATTGCTCGTTTAAAGTTATAAGATTTTCAGATAAAATTAAACTTTTTTCATTTCAAATTAAACTTTTTTTCAAGTAAAATGAGACTTTCTTGGCAACAAAAATACACTTTTTGTCATTTCAAAATATTCTTTGACTTTTGAAGCTAAGAAATGTTGTGCTATTAAACGGCTGTTCGAGGCGTAAATGTAATATGACCCTATCTCGGGTGTCTATTCGAAAATGCCGTATATACGAAAACTGTTGGAAAACAACTTGATTTGGATTTTTTTTTGAAGAATGCCCTATGTCAGACTTTTATTTCAAAAGTTCTTAAAAAAAATCTAAGGGAGGTAAGGCATTCTGCAACCAAATTCTGATATAGGGAGTTTTTGGATCGAATCCTGAGATAGGGCATTTTCTATGAAATATTCTGTAACTTAGCGGTTTTTGTACCATATGCTGATATGGGGTGCTATTCTAATCAAAATTCGATATGTAAATTTATTAAGGTGGGTCGAATAAAAAATGTTTCTTTATGTATGTATATGAAATACGAAGTGTGTTCAAAAATTATAACGGATTTTGAATTTTCACGGGTTACGTATATTCGAATTTCAATTTTTTTGTGGCGTTATGGTGGTACTCATGTCTTTCACTTATGTCGATAAGCTCGGCCATTTTGAGTGTTCACTTAATTGCTGACATCTGCTTTGCTTGGACGTGTTTTGGCTCGACTTCGACTTTTACCTATTCAAAAAATTGGGTCAAAGAACCTGTATAAAATTTTGTGCGAGAGATTAAGTGCGCGGATGCATTACGAATGTTGACTGTGGCATACGGAGAAGTTACCTTGGACCGAAGCAATGTTTATCGGTGGTACAAAATGTTCTCAGAAGGCCGAGAAAATGTGAACGACGAAGAGCGTGCCGGACGCCCGAGCACTTCAACAACAGACGAAAAAATTGATGAAGTGTGGAAAATGGTATTGGCCAATCGTCGAATCACCGTTAGAGAAGTTGCTGAGGATCTAGACATATCGATAGGCTCGCGCCATTCGATTTTTATCAATGATTTGACATGAGACGGGTCGCCGCGAAATTCATACCAAAATTGCTCAATTTCGACGCGACTTTTTGTCCAAAAACAATACACTAATAATGCCACAGTCACCGTATTCCCCAGATCTGGCCCTGGTGACTTTTTCTTGTTCCCTAAACTGAAGAGGCCCATGAAAGAATGACGCTACGCTACGATTGACGAGATAAAGACGGTATCGAAGGAGGAAATGAACAAGATAAAAGAATGATTTTTTGAAGGGCTTCCAATATTGGAAAAACTGTTGGCACAAGAGTATAATATCTCATGGGAATTACTTTGAAGGGGCAAATTCGATATTCATGAATAAATAAATAATAATATAAATAAATAAATTCTTGAATAAATAAATAATTTTTGAAAAAACACAAAATTTGCGATACTTTTTGAACACACCTCGTATATTGCTCAAGACATAAAGAAAGTTAGCCTGTAAATATTTTGGCTTTTAAATCTAACACTAGAAGTATCTCATCGCAAACTTCGTATTCCCATAAAAATCTATCTGTACCTTACAGAATACTACAAAAATGACGAGCAATTCAGATTCTTAAAGAAAATTGAGGGATCTCTACATAAAGAGGTTAAATTTCAACCGCACACTGTATGTGACGACAATGAATTGAGAAAATTAGAAAGACAAATTTCAAAGGAAGAGACAGAAAAAAGATAGAGTTAGAAGAAGATAGAGAGATAGAGATAGAAGAAGTTGCACATATTTTATTTACTCATAACACTCACAATTAAAATACCATCGAAGATTTAAAAATGAGAGGAAAAGGAAAAGAGGATCACCACCGCCAAATGAGTAAATTCAGCTCACGTCATCAAGAGTGATTAAGAAAAGTTGAGCTTGTTTTCCAAAACCAAAAATGCTTTAACTTTGAAAAAAATCGAATTTTGAATTTGTCAACACAATTGCGTGTTATTAAGTTATGTGAACCAAATAAACGTATAACGAAAAAAAAAGTTTCACCATCGAAACATTCTGATAAACTTCAGACAATTTTACCCATAAATAATTTTCTATAAGCGGTAAATAATAATTCATTCCGCGCAGCAAATTAGCCGCGCATTTTAGCTTGAATAGCGTACACTTAGCAATTAAGAAGCATTTCTTAGATACATATGTGTATTATACAATTGATGACAAATAAGCTCATTATAACAATAACGTAGCACTGAAATTAATGATGAATATTTTTCACCTTAAAAAAAAGCTGTTACGCTTATAAAATGATTATCGAATTGAAAATGATCATTTAAGCCATCTAGAGCATTTTTTTCGTTTTGACCGAAAACATTTTAAAACATGTTTGTTGAATTTTATAATTGCATTCCAGTTTTTTAAATATTTATAATTTTTTCTAATGTTATATGTTTTACTTTATGTTTATTGATACGTATCACACTGAAAGAAAAAGACTGGTAAAATCAACCGAAATACCGGTCAATTCAACCGAAATTTCTGTCAATTTTTATCCATCGCAACAAGATGTTGAATCAAATCGTTGATTCGTAATTGACCGTTTTAGTAGTCAAATGAACAAAAAAAGTTGTTGCGACAGCTTTGTACGAAAGTACCTATGTTGCCATATACATACGTAAATATGTGAATACATAAATACGCATGCTTGCTGCATATACCTACATACATTTATACGCACTTACTAACCGAGCTTCAATTGTGCGTGCATCAAATATGCTGGCACACATTAAACATTATACACTTTATTATTTTGTTTTATTAAACGCACTTTCACCAACTATTATATTTTATAATTTATTTCATTTATAGGTTTGAACTTCGATTTTCAAATAGAAATGAAAATAGTAGTCACAAAACTGATTCTCAATTCTTTCAGTTGCAGGTCAGCTCATTCTCAATTTCTTCTCTCGCATGTAGTTGCCACACTTGATTGTTTCGAACAAAACTTGTAGTATAAATATTTGAGATAACATGGCGGCCACCGTGGTGTGATGGTAGCGTGCTCCGCCTACCACATCGTATTCCCTGGGTTCAAACCCCGGGCAAAGCAAGATCAAAATTTTAGAAATAAGATTTTTCAATTAGAAGAAAATTTTTCTAAGCGGGGTCGCCCCTCGGCAGTGTTTGGCAAGCGCTCCGGGTGTATTTCTGGCATGAAAAGCTTTCAGTGAAAACTCGTCTGCCTTGCAGATGCCGTTCGGAGTCGGCATAAAACATGTAGGTGCCGTCCGGCCAATTTGTAGGCAAAATCAAGAGGAGCACGACGCAAATTGGAAGAGAAGCTCGGCCTTAGATCTCTTCGGAGGTTATCGCGCCTTACATTTATTTTTTATTTATTTAACATTTTAAATAGAGAACTTGTAAGTTATACAAAAGTGAAGAATCAAATCGCAGGAAGGTAATTCACCACTGGAGTAACTTAACAAGTAACACTTTAAGTTGAAACGATTTCAAAACAACTCAAACTTTATATAGTCGGAAACATCAACATTAAAAATGATGTTTTTTAATATCTTATTAGATTCGTTCGCGTGAGTGAAAATTCGTAAAAACTTGAACAAAATGGTACTAACTTTGGAAAATCCTGTTCGTTCAAACAACACTTTTGCAACAAGAGGGCGCAATTTTGCATTTCGCTTGGAGGAGAAGTTGCAAAATTGTACCCGATAAATAGGTGTCCCGGTATATCATAATTTTTTGCACAGTAAATTCAAAAACGGGTTTTTTCGTTTTGTATTGGTAACTGAAAAACTAGTTTTGTGTTGTTTTCCCATTTTGTGTGTTTTTCGATTTGGTGGTTTTCTTATTTTGGTGTTTTTTTTTAATCAAGTGGCACCATCATCATAAGTACAAAATAGAGAGCGCAGTAAGCGTTAAATTCTCTTTGAAATTTGCTCATGCGTTGACTGTTTATCGCTGTTGAAATGACCATGAAGATCAGTTGTGTTAACAGAAAATCAGTTAAATTGATTAGGAAACTAGCAATTTTACAGAATTTTGTTAACTTAAGAGCGACAATTTCTCTTCTGTTGTAATGACTAAATTAATTTGTTCGCTTGACAAAGAACTCGGTCGATTTAACCATAATTCGATCAATTTCACCGAATCTCCGTTAAGTCAAGAACAACGGAACCGACTTGTTGATTTTACTAGCACAATTTCTTTCAGTGCACGTATATCGAGTTTATTTAGCATTTGTTTGGCAATGGACGACATTTGTATCTAATTAATATTTCAAATTTTAAAATACGCAAACATTCAAAATAAGGTAGTTATAATTTAAATATAAACCGGCTTCGGAAACTTACCGAAAAGCAGCAACTTTCACATTAAAAATTCTAGTCCATGATCAATTCCCGTTAGCCAATATTTAATGACTGTGATAAAAAAAGTTTAATAGAGAATTAAAACAAGTCTAGCGGATATGTGCGTAATGTATTTATAATATCTCAAGCTACTTTTCTCCAAATAGTCAAACTTTATCCGAATAGTGGTTATTCTATCGATGTCTTGGGACATAGTCAAATACATATTAACTCCTAAGATTGGTTAGAGCTTTTAGACCAATGATTATTTCACATTTCTCCCAAGCATGCAAATCCCCTGATTGACAATTTTATTTGAGACAGAGTTTCTCTTGGGGTTACGGTCAGTGTCGCATTGAGCCTACTGAAAGGAAAGATTAATGGAAACGATTCACTTTTCGAGTGTAAATGAGATAAGTATATACTTATACAAAGAGTTTGCTCTAGATGACAAAAGGGGATTGTTTATCATAGTTTTTTCTGGACTATCGAAATTGCTTGATTTTGAAGCTAAATCCATTCTAAAAGTTTGTACAGCAGTATTTTGGCAGGAGAATGAGTTGGTGGGACCTCAAGCGAGTGAATAATGTGCAGGCACGCGCCATAAGAGGGCTTTGAGAACAGCTCCCACCTTGGCCTGCAAGATCATGATGACAATCAATTCGGCGAACAGTGCTTGCAAGGCAGCAGCGACAAGACGGTTGTTTGGTCAGACTTCGTAATATTAAGAAAATCTTCTCTCACTTCGTCCATTCCAGCATTTTAAGCAGCTTCCACCTAATCCCAAGCAAATACATTTCACGTGGTTGTAAATCAGTTAACCGCTGCATGGATAGATAGGCTGAAATTGAAAGAGTAAGTATATGAAGGAATTTTCTATAAGAAGCTACAGGAAAGCCGCAATTTTAAAGTTCCTTATCGCTGCAGTTAAGGCGTTCAGGTCGACTGCGGTGCGAACGAGGGTGACCTAGGAGTGCTTGACCTCACTTGCGAATGCCTCTTAATAGTTTGAAACTAGAGTCGTTGGGGTTCAGAGATATATGTATCATACAAGTGACTGTCACATTCATCTCTTTATAGAAGTCGGAGATCTGCTGGCAAAAAGTATAAATAAACAAGTAAGAACGGGACTGTCTTCGGCTGTGCCGAAGGCTTCATACCTTTCATGAATGGGGCTGAACAATAATCTTATCCCGTTCGTAATCTCCGAATATTCGGATGTATAAGATAAGAAATATATAGTGAACAGATCTGCATTCCTTAACGATTTTTAAGATAAATATAAAATAAAAAATAGGTAGGTAATCTGTGTGAGGATGCAAAGCTTCACGTTTTTTGTGGTCTGCATGTAAAAACTATGACTACGAATCACGTATTTCAAAAATATATGACGTAAACGTAACTATTTGATGAAATTTGATGAATTTTGAAGCTTCTAGCCGTAAAAAAGGGGCAAAAATGAGAGTTTACATGAAGTATATAATATATATACCACCGATCTCTATGATTTTTTCAGAGAACAATATATGCTATATACGTAAGCATTTTGTGAAATTTGAAGCTTCTAGCTGTTAAAACGGGGCAGAAATTGCGCAAAGTTTCTTATCTGAACAATCGGTTGTATGAGATATATACTATATATACAACCGATCTCTATGATTTTTTCAGACAACAATATATGCTATATACTTAAGCATTTGGTGAAATTTGAAGCTTCTAGCTGTTAAAATGGGGTAGAAATTGCGAAAAGTTTCTTATCTGAACAATCGGTTGTATGAGATATATACTATATATACAACCGATCTCTATGATTTTTTCAGACAACAATATATGCTATATACGTAAGCAATCGGTGAAATTTGAAGCTTATAGCTGTTAAAATGGGGTAGAAATTGCGAAAAGTTTCTTATCTGAACAATCGGTTGTATGAGATATATACTATATATACAACCGATCTCTATGATTTTTTCAGACAACAATATATGCTATATACCTAAGCAATCGGTGAAATTTGAAGTTTATAGCTGTTAAAGTGGGGTAGAAATTGCGAAAAGTTTCTTATCTGAACAATCGGTTGTATGAGATATATACTATATATACAACCGATCTCTATGATTTTTTCAGACAACAATATATGCTAGATACGTAAGTATTCGGTGAAATTTGAAGCTTCTAGCTGTTAAAATGGGGCTAAAATTTGCGAAAATATATATATATATACTATATATATATACTATATATACCACCAAATATATACTATATATACCACCGATCTTTATGATTTTTTCAGACAACAATATATGCTATATACCTAAGCATTCGTTGAAATTTGAAGCCTCTAGCTCTTAAAATGGGGCAGTAATTACGAAAAGTTCCTTATCTGAACAATCGGTTGTGGGGGATATATACTATATATACGACCGATCTCATCAATTTTTTCAGGCAACAATATGTGCAATATACGAAAGTATATGGTGAAGTTTGAAGCTTCAATCTGTTAAATTGGGTAAGATATTACAAAAATCCTCTTTTTCTGAAAAATCGGTTGTATGGAGGATATATACTATAGTGGTCCGATCCGGTCGGTTCCGACAAATGTCTAATCGGACACCCAAATACACCCGCTCACCAAATTTTATCAAGATATCTCAAAAATTGAGGGACTAGTTTGCATACAAACAGACAGACGGTCAGACGGACAGACGGACATGGCTAAATCAACTCAGCTCTTCAACCTGATTATTTCGGTATACTTAATGGTGGGTCTATCTATTTTCCTTTAAGGACTTACAATTTTCGGTTTCGTGACGAAATTAATATACCATTTCATTTTCATGAAAGGTATAAAAAGTCATGCCGAATGTTTGATATACCGATTGATTTAATTGCAGGGTTAAAAAAGATGTTGACAGACACTATGCTAGACTGTATATAACAGGTGTCAAAAAATTTGCAAAATTCATGTTATGGTCTCATATCTCTCATTGTAATTTGAAAATAACACAACTCAAAAAAAGCAGAGCAACAAAGCAATTACGAGCGAAACAGTCAGAGTGTATCTTAAGAGTAATATGACCATGGCATAAGCCATAAATTTCGCACAAAATATAAAAAAACAGTAATAATTAAACATACATACATATATACATGTATGCATCATTATAACTCAGAGGGTTTCGTCAACGATGAGTTTTAAAGTATGTTTCGCAGTATTTTGTTGCAATTATTCAATGTCTCATGTGTGACTCGTATTTGGTCTAAAACAGATTTTTTTTCCCAAAATTGCGATTATAAGATAAATAAGTAAGTATATCTCATTAGCTAAATCTCGCAGTTGTAGAGTATTGAAGTAAATACTGGTATCTTTTTGGAACTTTTCGAATTACCACTTTTTTAGAGCGGGGTACTTTTTTAGTCCGGAATTTTTTTTAGAGCCGTGTACTTCTTATAGCTAGGTACTTTTTTGGAAACGGGTACATTTTTTGATAGGTGTATTTTTGAAGTGTATTTTTTTTTGTATATTTTTTTATTTTTTTCGAATTTTTGGACCGAGCTATTTTTTTAAAGGCTTGTACTTTTCCGAACTGGGCAATTTTTCTGAATCGGGAAATTTTTGAAACTGTCAATTTCTAAGGACTGTTTTTTTTAGAAACGGGTTCTTTGTAGAACCGGGTACAGTTTTTATGAATCGGGTATTTTTTCGGACCGGTTACTTTTTAGGAACCGGATACCAGGTGCTTTTTAATTACCGGGTGCTTTTTTAGAACCGGGTACTTTTCTAAAGGCTGCTACTTTTTTGAACAGGGTAGTTTTTCTGATCTGTGTACTTTTGAACCTGGACAATTTTTTAGAACAAGGCTGTTTAGGCCACCAGCCTAAATATTGACGACCACCCTAATGCAGATTTTTAAGAATATTATTATTTACCGGTAACCGCCCACCCCTGCCGAGTGCTATCTTCAAAGGGGAAAAACTCGACGGAAGTTAGCTATCGGCAGGTGGTGCCAACCTTTTTCGTTTTAAACTCTTTCACTTCTTATACGGACGTTGAAGAGCCGGCAACTATCCCACAGGTGAGTAAGCTAAATCCAAACCTTTTTTTTATAATTAATGTTATAAATTTTGATACGTGTAATCAATAATTTTGCATTGTATATAAACGTGAATCCGCGATTTGGTAATTGAAATAATTTATCCCCTTTTTATATACACAAAAATTAGTTGTACTGCATCTATACAGTGAATAAATATTGTTACCTACTAGTTCCTAATTCTCTTTATTTTCTCCTTTATTTGCGTGCGATCGCGCCCCACGACCTGCGTGCCACATTCTCCCCGCATACACAGGCCTTTAATTGAGTCTGGTATTTTTAAGCCCGGCAACTTTTTTAGAATCAGGTACGTTTTAGAACCGTATACTCATAGAGAACCGGGTACTTTTGGTTTTTGTTATTAGTAATTCAGTCGACCAACGGTACATACTCCCTCACCTGTTGCAAAAGCTTGAAAAACTGATTGATTTTCCCATATTTGTTAAAGGTTTTGATAGTGTTTATCAAGGTTTTGTTGGTGTATATTCAGTAATTTAATCGATTACACATATCGGTTTTTTTAAGTTAGCTCCCTTTCGAACTAAAACAAGTAAGGAAGGTTAAGTTCGGGTGTAACCGAACATTACATACTCGGTTGAGAGCTATGGTGACAACATAAGGGAAAATAACCCTGCAGGAAAACGAACCGAGGGAAACCCTGGAATGTGTTTGTATGACATGTGTATCAAATGAAAGGCATTAAAGAGTATTTTATGAGGGAGTGGGGCATAGTTATATAGGTGGACGCCATTTAGGGATATCGCCATAAAGGTGGATCAGGGTTGACTCTAGAATTTGTTTGTACGATATGGGTATCAAATGAAAGGTGTTAATGAGTATTTTAAAAGGGAGTAATCCTTAGTTCCATAGGTGGACGCCGTTTCGAGATATCGCCATAAAGGTGAACCAGGGGTGGCCCTTGAATTTGTTCGTACGATATGGCTATCAAATTAAAGGTGTTAATGAGTATTTTAAAAGGGAGTGGGCCTTAGTTCTATAGGTGGACGCCGTTTCGAAATATCGCCATAAAGGTGGACCAGGGGTGACTCTAGAATGTGTTTGTACGATATGGGTATCAAATTAAAGGTATTAATGAGGGTTTTAAAAGGGAGTGGTGGTAGTTGTATAGGTGATCGCCTTTTCGAGATATAGCCATAAAGGTGGACCAGGGGTGACTTTAGAATGAGTTTGTACAATATGGGTATCAAACGAAAGGTGTTAATGAGTATTTTAAAAGGGAGGGGGCCTTAGTTCTATAGGTGGACGCCGTTTCGAAATATCGCCATAAAGGAGGACCAGGGGTGACTCTAGAATGCGTTTGTACAATATGGGTATCAAACGAAAGGTGTTGATGAGTATTTTAAAAGGGAGTGGGCCTTAGTTCTATAGGTGGACGCCGTTTCGAAATATCGCCATAAAGGTGGACCAGGGGTGACTCTAGAATGTGTTTGTACGATATGGGTATCAAATTAAAGGTATTAATGAGGGTTTTAAAAGGGAGTGGTGGTAGTTGTATAGGTGATCGCCTTTTCGAGATATAGCCATAAAGGTGGACCAGGGTGACTTTAGAATGCGTTTGTATAATATGGGTATCAAACGAAAGGTGTTAATGAGTATTTTTAAAAGGGAGTGGGCCTTCGTTCTATAGGTGGTCGCCTTTTCGAGATATCGCCATAAAGGTGAACCACGGGTGACTCTAGAATGCGTTTGTACAATATGGGTATCAAACGAAAGGTGTTAATGAGTATTTTAAAAGGGAGTGGGCCTTAGTTCTACAGGTGGACGCCGTTTCGAAATATCGCCATAAAGGTGGACCAGGGGTGACTCTAGAATGTGTTTGTACGATATGGGTATCAAATTAAAGGTATTAATGATGGGTTTTAAAAGGGAGTGGTGGTAGTTGTATAGGTGATCGCCTTTTGGAGATATAGCCATAAAGGTGGACCAGGGTGACTTTAGAATGCGTTTGTACAATATGGGTATCAAACGAAAGGTGTTAATGAGTATTTTAAAAGGGAGGGGGCCTTAGTTCTATAGGTGGACGCCGTTTCGAAATATCGCCATAAAGGTGGACCAGGGGTAACTCTAGAATGCGTTTGTACAATATGGGTATCAAACGAAAGGTGTTAATGAGTATTTTTAAAAGGGAGTGGGCCTTCGTTCTATAGGTGGTCGCCTTTTCGAGATATCGCCATAAAGGTGGACCAGGGGTGATTCTAGAATATGTTTGTGCGATATTGGTATCAAATTAAAGGTATTAATGAGAGTCATTTTTCGTAATTTTCGATATCGAAAAAGTGGGCGTGGTCATAGTCGGATTTCGTTCATTTTTTATACCAAGATAAAGTGCGTTCAGGTAAGTACGTGAACTAAGTTCAGTAAAGATATGTCGATTTTTGCTGTAGTTACCTTGTTAACGGCCATGCGGAAGGACAGACGGACGGCTGTGTATAAAAACTGGGCGTGGCTTCAACCGATTTCGCCCATTTTCACAGAAAACAGTTAACTTCATAAATCTTTGCCCCTACCAAATTTCAAAAGGATTGGTAAATTTTTGTTCGACTTATGGCATTAAAAGTATCCTAGACAAATTAAATGAAAAAGGGCGGAGCCACGCCCATTTTGAAATTTTCTTTTATTTTTGTATTTTGTTGCACCATATCATTACTGGAGTTGAATGTTAACATAATTTACTTATATACTGTAAAGATATTAAATTTTTTGTTAAAATTTTACTTTAAAAAAATTTTTTTTTAAAGTGGGCGTGGTCCTTCTCCGATTTTGATAATTTTTATTAAGCGTACATATAGTAATAGGAGTAACGTTCCTGCCAAATTTCATCATGATATCTTCAACGACTGCCAAATTACAGCTTGCAAATTTTTAAATTACCTTCTTTTAAAAGTGGGCGGTGCCACGCCCATTGTCCAAAATTTTACTAATTTTCCATTCTGCGTCATAAGTTCAACTTACCTACCAAATTTCATCGCTTTATCTGTCTTTGGTAATGAATTATTGCACTTTTTCGGTTTTTCGAAATTTTCGATATCGAAAAAGTGGGCGTGGTTATAGTCCGATATCGTTCATTTTAAATAGCGTCCTGAGATGAGTAC
Source organism: Eurosta solidaginis (assembly GCA_029619165.1). NCBI lineage: Eukaryota > Metazoa > Arthropoda > Insecta > Diptera > Tephritidae > Eurosta > Eurosta solidaginis. The sequence goes on along the minus strand of JARSSU010017526.1, from coordinate 9,294 downwards.
TCAGGAACCTACTTACCAAATTTCATCAAGATACCTCAAAATTTACTCAAGTTATCGTGTTAACGGGCGGACGGACGGACGGACATGGCTCAATCAAATTTTTTTTTCGATCCTGATGATTTTGATATATGGAAGCCTATATCTATCTCGATTCCTTTATACCTGTACAACCAGCCGTTATGCAATCAAACTTAATATACTCTGTGAGCTCTGCTCAACTGAGTATAAAACCAAAAGCTTGACTAACGCGCAACACTATGGACACATTCAGACTTTTATCCCTGCAAAAATTGCGAGTACTCCATGCATGCATGTATGGAGTACTCGCTATGGACCAACCGAGTGCTCAAAAATTAACCACAATTGATATAAAAAATATGGTCCAATTAACATTGCGATGTCCTAGGACTGGACCATATACTCCAGCTCCGCATTACATCAGATTAATCCATGGAGTACCCACAGTCCAATAAACATCGTGTAGTGATCGTTAAAAACGAGCAATGATCGGCTTATAATATGTTCGTGTAGAAATATGAGTTGGTCCATTGCTGCATTACAATGGAGTACAATGGTAAGTACTCCAGTGGACCACATGATCCAACGATTTTTGCAGGGTATTGACTGGCCAGTTCCACTCACGTGAATAACATAGAAAGTATTTATGCTACCTGCAACAACCTTCCTGAAAATCACTTAATAAGGTAATTTACGGGATAATAAGGTAGTACTTAATAACTAGCTAAATTTATTTTATTTTAATGTGCGGTTTTCAAGAGCAATATACGCATTATATGTACTAAAATTATCGATTTTTAAATTTTATGTGCCTATTAAAATAAAAATTAACTTCTAACAATAACAGAAATTAATTTCCAGTAATACATCAAACACGTGGTGATTATTTCCTTAATCAGTTATATGTATGTATGTTTAAAAAAGTTTAACCCTCTGCAGCTGACGTGATCAAATTTTAATAATTTAGCTGTCGTGAGGTCCATCAAACCTCGATTTCAAAATGTTTATATTTATTAAAAATTCTGTTTGCAGTTTTCATGGTTATATTTTCTTGAACCAAAAATATTTGTTAATCCAACCTAATATTACATTTTTAAAGACAATAACTATTTTTACAAATACGATTTATTTCATTCAGTTTCATAAAAACAAACAAAACAGTACAATGCTATCAACAAAAATAAAAAAAAAGCCAAAGTTCTCAAAAATTGAGAAACTATTCCCCGTGTATTTAAAAATACTTTTTAAGTAAAGTCAGTCTCCATTTTGAGCCACATCCTGTGGTTAGATTTCCTTTTAACAAGTCTGGAAATCTTACATTTTTTGTTTGCAGTTGTCGCAGAGGAGACTAGAACACTGCAAACAAATAGGGTGTATGCAATAATAGCAGCTGTATTTCGTTTTCCTTTTTATTTAAGGTGGGCATATGTGGCATAGCTTCCTACCACTGTGGAGCCCAGCTGAATTTTTGGTAGTGGAAGGGGGCAAATCTCTTCCCAAAACCCGACTTATAGTCATGAGCAATTACTTTGGTAGTCTGTCGTTATATACGCGTGATTTTAAATGATCTGGCACCATTTCTTGAGCCATATTTAATAAAAATTCACTCCTCATTTTGGGATCCATGTTTTCACAAGCTTGGTATGCAATATAACAGTTAATCCCTATCATATCCAGCATTCTATTGGAAATTTCCATCGGCTAACTCACGGTTTGCAGCTGCACGAATATACCGTAATATAAAATATATATAGGTACAATGATCACCTCTCGATTCTTCCGTAAATTCAGTAGATTCTTCTTGAGTTTCTGCTTCCAAAGAAATTTCGTCGCCATCAAATGTTACTTGTTCTGATTCGAAATTTGGATCTTGTATATCATCGTCCTCGCTAAAGTACTCTTCTTCATCTATCTGCTCGAGCCAAGGCAGCTATTTGCTCCTCGCTGCTTTTAAAACGTTCCAGCTGAAGTTCTTTTGAAGGAACTCTTGCGTCTGAGATTATTGACTAAAAAATTTAAAACGATGATGTAGCCGCATTATTTTACGATGTAGCTGATATGCGGTCTGTAGGACACTATGAAATGTCACACTTATACTGACCTGCTGGTCTGCCAAATCCTTACCCAAATACTGACGTGGAGGTATCACATACACTTTTTCGCGTAGCTACACACGTGTGTTGTCCTCGTCAGCTCTTTTCGTACTGAATGAAGTAGAAATATGAATACGAAAGGTAAAGAGAGTATAGAGAGCATAGGTTAAATTTTTACCAAGATATGCTCTGAGTTTTGATTTGCGGTGTCTATCAGACTACGACGTCAGTTGCAGAGGATTAAACAGATACTTTAATTATTTAGCTCTAATGTAAATCACAGGTTAAGGTTAGATCAGTAGATGGATTCAAAATAACTGTTTCCTTTGCCTTACCGATTTGTTATTAAAATACTTACTTATAAGTGTTACCAATTTGTTATCGGCGGGTTATAGTTTTGTTATCACCCACTCCTCGATTTGTTATGAAACAGATTTCGATAAAACTTAAATATTGTTCAAATCAATGACACATCTGTAACCCGTTGATGTCAAGCCGATAAGAACCAATGACTCGGCGAGATCACGCCGTTAACAAACCGATAGTTCGATGATAATAAATAGCTATCGATAATAAGCCGATAATAAACCAATTGTCAGTATTGCTAGAAGGAGACAGTGAAGCTCCTCTCAAAACCCCAAAATTCCGTCTGGTGTAGTTGCCTCTGTTGTAACTTAGATATGACGGGATCAGTTACTATTAAGAAAACAATTCCAATTACGCATGTCATTCCTATTACGACACTGGTTAATATTACAATACCGGTTACTATGAGGGGATCAGTTAAGTTAGTTACACTGAAAAGACAGTCCTTGGTATGGAAAAATCCGGAGTCGCTCCGGTACATAGAACCGACTGCCTTGGGAAGCGAAACATCAAATTTAGAAACGAAGCATCAAAACCAAGAATAACTGAACAAGGGGTGCCACAGGGTGGTGTCCTATCCCCACTTTTGTTTAATTTCTACATATCTAAGCTACCTTCGCCACTAGAAGGAGTTACTATCGTTTACTTCGCCAATGACTGCATAATAATATCCACAGGCCCAGGCCCACAGATCGATGAACTTTGCAACAGAATAAATGGCTACCTCTCTAATCTCTACAGTTTTTTCGCCTCGCGAAACCCGGCATTATCACCGACTAAATCCACCGCCACCTTATTCACAACATGAACGTCCCAAATGTCGACCATTTTGAACATCCACTTCGATGGCACTACGCTACCGACTGTCCTACACCCCAAAATCTTGGGTGCGACGTTTGATCAGGACCTACATTTTGGTGAGCCGCAATTGTACCGAAAATACAGAGCCGTAAAAAAACCCCAAATCCCTTGCTGGCAGTACTTGGGGAAAAGACAAAGAAAGGTTCATTACCACATACAAAGCAATTGGCCAGCCGATTGCATGCTACGCGTACCCTATATGGTCCCAAGCCTAAAAACTACTCACTGGAAGAAGCTGCAGGCCTGCCAAAATACTGCTCCCAGAACCGCCACGGGCTGTCTTCTTATGTCCCCAGAACACCATCTACATAATGAGGCGAGAATACTCACCATCAGGGAGAGAAATGTGATGCTAACGAAACAGTACCTGTTGAATACCCAGAAACCTGGGCATCCTAACAGACATCTGATTGATGAGCCAACACCGCCTAGGGGCTTAAGCAGTCATCTCCGTAAGCATTAAAACACAAGCAGGTCCTCAGTGAACTCCACAAAGAGGTGTCGGACCTTTATGCCAAGAATTACCTGGTGAATCCAGTACTCAAAGACAAAACTTGCGGAAGAGGAACGCGAGTTACTCTAGCTCAACTTCGTTCTGTATACTTTAGGAAGCTAAACTCTTACCTATCCAGAATCAACCCCGACATACGAAATGTATGCCCCGCTTGCAATGTGTCCCCACATGACACCAACCATCTCTTCAGTTGTAATGTGGAACCAACGCCCCTAACACCCCTCTCATTATGGTCCACCCCTGTTGAAACTGCAAGTTTCCTTGGACTCCCGTTAGAGGATATTGATGATAATTTGTGATCAGTCGCAGCTATTAGGTGGGGCGAAGCACTGCTACAACAACAACAACAACAATAGGGGATCAGTGACTATTCAGAAACCAGTTACAAATACCCAAGCCATTATAATTACGAAAATGGTTAATATTACTATACCGGCTTCTATGAGGGGATCACTTACTATCATGGAACCGGTTACAATTACAGAAGCCGTTACTATTACGAAATTGGTTAATATAATGAAACCGGTTGTACTTTTTGGAAACCGGGATCAGTTTCTATGAAGCAACAATTTACAATTACGCAAAAATTTACTAAAACGAAACCGGTTATTATGAGGGAATCAGTTACTACTTAGAAACCGTTTATATTACGAAACCGGTTGTAACCTTTTAAAACCGGTTGCTATGAGGGGATCGGTTACTATTAAGAAACCGGTACAATTACCCAAGCCCAATATTATTACGAAACTGGTTGATATTACGAAAACGGCTACTATGAGGGATCACTTACTATCATGGAACCGGTTACAATTACGGAAACCGTTACTATTACGAAATTGGTTAATATAACGAAACCGGTTGTACTTTTTGGAACCGGATCAGTTTCTATGAAGCAACAGTTTACAATTACGCAAAAATTTACTAAAACGAACCCGGTTATTATGAGGGAATCAGTTACTACTTAGAAACCGTTTATATTACGAAACCGGTTGTAACTTTTTAAAACCGGTTGCTATGAGGGGATCGGTTACTATTAAGGAACCGATTGCAATTACACAACAGGTTATTAACATTTTGGAACCGGTTGATAACACGGGTGGTCATTTGGAACCATGAATTTGTGAAAACGGTTACTATTAAGAAGCTGGATGCTCTTTTAAAGGCGTATATTTTTTATCCAACCATTTTTGGGGGAACATCTACTTTTCGGATCCAGCTACTTTTCCAGAGTGGCCCATTTTTTGGAAGTATCTACTTTTCAATAATTTTTTTTGGAACCGGCCCATTTTTCGAAATGTTAACTTTTGAAAACCGCAACCTTTGTTCGAACCGAGATTTTTATGTAAGCAGCTAACTTTTTGGATCCAATTCCATTTTGAATACGGTTTTTTATCAATGTGGATGTTATTTTGGAGCTGGCAATTTTCACGAAATACCAATATTTTTGGATACAAATACCCTTTGAAATAGGTTAGTTTTTAGAATCCCAACCATTATTGGAACCAGGAATTCTTTACTATCAGCTAATTAGAACCGCAACCATTATTGGAACCAGGAAGTTTTTACTATCAGCTAAACTCTGGTATCGAATTCTTTTTGCGATCGAAATCTGTTTTGAGATCGGTTATCAATTTTTAATGATCCCGAAGTAGATCTCAAGTTATTCTAAAAAAATCCCAAAATGGACCTGAAGTAATGCCGACATTCACCAGAAACTTTTTCGTATTGATCCTTCGATTTAGTGAGATATTAAGAAATGATCTTCAAGTGATCCTGGCATAGACTGGGAAGCTATTGAATAGTCCCGAAAAAATATATTGTAGCAAATATTAGGAGTTTCGATACGTCACTATGCCGCTAGTAATAAGTGCATATATTAACAGCAAGACATATATATACACCTGCATACAGAGAAAGAAACAGAGACTATTTCACACACATGTAAACAGCAGCTCAGAGTGAAGAGAATATTTCACACATTGCAAAAAATGGCACATATGGATTTAAATTAGTGATGCTCAAACTCGAACAATAGCATTTCCCGCTGGTCTTAAAAATAAGGGTCTTCAGCGCTGCACCGAAAAAACTCTAATTTGTCTATTTGCCTTTATAAATTACAAAGGAGAGAAACATACCCCCTTGAATCACTGAAGCAACTACATACAAACAACCTGCTTCAAGGTCATAAGTCGTCATTCAACTGATTGGCAAGTACACTTTCGTACCTCACAGGGCAGAGAGTACTTTTGCCTTATATGTGTGCGCTAATCTATGTGAGAGCATTAAAAATCTGCGCCCGTGGGTAGGAAAAGATCGTCACTGCCTTATAAACTAAGGATACACATTCTCATATAGCCAAAGCCATATGAGATACAGAAACGAGAAATATATAAGCAAATATTCGACACGACTGTTCGTGAAAAGCCGAGACCATGAGAGAAATAAGACAGGGAGGTGAGCTAAGAGTATAAAAGACGCACAGTCCTAATGATGATAAATCAGTGTTTAAGCGACTGAAACTATGACTTTTTTTCTTTCGTTTGTTTCATTAGCCATTGAGTGTGCTTGTAATTCTCAACTTGTTAGTGAAATATTCTAAAGATATAGTTTTAGTTTTTAATTTAAAATTGAGGTTCTTCGAGTAGAAGATGGGGTGCCAATACCTCAGAGCCCAGTGCTCGCCTCCATATCACATTTTTTAATGGTTCTTCAAATAGAAGATGAGGTGGCTCATTAGAGCGAAACCTCAGAGCCCCCAGTGCTCGCCCCCAATGAATAAATACAAGAGGTTCTTCGAGTAGAAGATGGGGTGCCAATACCTCAGAGCCCAGTGCTCGCCTCCATATCACATTTTTTAAGGGTTCTTCAAATAGAAGATGAGGTGGCTCATTAGAGCGAAACCTCAGAGCCCCCAGTGCTCGCCCCCAATGAATAAATACAAGAGGTTCTTCAAATAGAAAATGAGGTGGCTCATTAGAGCGAAACCTCAGAGCCCCCAGTGCTCGCCCCCAATGAATAAATACAAGAGGTTCTTCAAATAGAAGATGAGGTGGCTCATTAGAGCGAAACTTCAGAGCCCCCAGTGCTCGCCCCCAATGAATAAATGCAAGAGGTTCTTCAAATAGAAGATGAGGTGGCTCATTAGAGCGAAACCTCAGAGCCCCCAGTGCTCGCCGCCAATGAATAAATACAAGGGGTTTTTCAAAGCAAAACAAGGTGGCTCATCCCGCAGCCAATACTTTGGAGCCCCCAGTGCTCGCCCCCAATGAATAAATATAAGGTGTAATAGGGGTTTTTCAAAGCAAAACAAGGTGGCTCATCCCGCAGCCAATACCTTGGAGCCCCCAATGCTCGCCCCCAATGAATAAATACAAGGTGTAATAGGGGTTTTTCAAGCAAAACAAGGTATCATACCTGGCCCCCAATGCCCCCAGTCAGGTGAAGCAAGTGGTCATCCCGCAGCCAATACCTTGGAGCCCAGTGCTCGCCCCAAATGAATAAATACATGGTGTTAACAGGTACATAGTGACCTCTCTCTAAGTAAAATAACATACAGTCCATTAAAATAATAATTTATAAAATAAAAAAAAGATAATAAATTTAAAAAAATGCTTGCAGTGGGCTTTGAACCCGCAACCCCAAACGTGTGAGTCGGGTACGTCATCCACTGTGCCACGACTCATACGCATACATCACATCAAATTACTTCCCTTATAACTCACATTAAACTGCTCGGCCCTCAACTACTGCCCGACTGCCACTTCAACTTCTTTACAACTGGCCCATCACCCAACCTGCCCCCACGCGAACACCACGCTAGTTAATCAGTTTGATCTTTGAAGACGTTGTATAAGTGAAGTAATGCCAGTAATGGTTATTTTGTGAACTCTACCGGCGAAAGAATACGTCTTACTTTTTACGAACGTGCGACCATAATATAGATTGTAAATAAAATAAAGAAAATTTTTGCTAGACCTGAATAATTGAGATGTTTATTTATTATTTATTTTATTATAATTTTTACTAATATATTATGATATATTATGTTTTTTTATATATATATTATTTATTCTATATATATTTTTTTTCGCCAGTTCCCCAGCAGCCCACACACATTTCACATTTTCAAACATTCACAACACATTTCATACCCACAGCACAGCGATTCGAATCGAATGATTAAACCAGCAAGTTGTAAGAATAAAATCACGATTTTTCTTTCTTTCTTTTCCTTGGAATTCCGCTACCATACTTAGGGATAGGTGATATTGTGAATTGGATTGGACTGGTCCGTGCGGACCTCCTCACATAGACTGATTAAGGTCCCGTATTAGTGTTATTTACCCACAACCAGAAGTTTGTCTTAATGTCCTTAATTATAAAATCTTATATTCAAATAAACATAAAACATATATAATATAATAAAAATACTTACTCTGTCTTAAATATATTAAAATCTTCACCAATAGAAAAACAATTAAAAAAAAACAACAAAAACGGCGTAATTACAAAAAAACACATTATAAAAAAAACAAACTAATTACGACCCAAACTGAAAAAAAAAAAAAACAAAAAAAAAACACCCAAAAAACAAAACAAAAAAAAAAAAAAAAAAACCCTCCTAATCAACAAAAACCAAAACTCATGAGTTTTTATAAAATCACGTGCCGTCCGTTCCTCCCTCCCCTCTTTTTGGCTCTTCTTTGCAAATACTCGAACTTCCTAGGGACTTAAAAGCCACAAATTGCTCCCTCCTCAATTTGCTCCTTTTTTTCATTGCTTTCAATTTGCTCCTTCCTTCTTTGCTTTCTCATTCTACTGCTCTTACTCTCCTTCCCTTCTTTCCTTTCTCCTTAATTAATGTTTCATGTTGGCTCCTCTTCTCTTTTTCTCTTTGCCTCCTTCTTTCTCCTTTTAATTTAATTATCAAATTGGCTATTGCTAATTGAATTGCTCCTTCTAGGATCATCTGCTTCTGCGGGTGCAAAGGCCACATTGCTCAATTTGCCTTTAAGCATAATAAGGCCAATTTATTGCTTGGCTTTATGCTATTCAATTGCTTGCTCCTTTTTTAATTTATTACCATTTGCTATTGCTTAAGCAATTGAGAAAAATTAAGAGAATCAAAGTAGGGCCAATTCAATTGCTACATTGCTCATTTGTAATTGCTAAGCCAATTCCCATTTGTCTACTAATTTGCTTTTTGCTCATTTCTCCCCTTCTAGATAATCTTCTTATTTGCTTTTATTTCTTATTTGCCTTTGCCTCATGGCTTTGATTAATTTAATAAATTGAATTTGCATTGGCCTAATTGCTTTACTCCTTTCCTAGAATCTGGAACTTCTTCTATTTTTTCTTAATGCTTCAGTTGCTTATTATTTGCTTCCTTCCCTTACTAGATCTGGACTTTTGCGATTTTTAGTTTTCGAGATCTTCAAGACT